>JAODTK010005718.1:0-149613 GCA_026419785.1 Sclerodactyla briareus
TCGGTTCCGTAGCGGCAAAGCCGATTTTTAAGTAAACCTTGAATAGACCCCCGAAGATCGAGTTTGTTCGTGAACGAAGAATAAATAACTGTAACAATGGGACCGTTGTACGGAAGCCACATACGGGAAGATGGCCATCCCCCCCAACCCCCACCCTCGTCGTGAACGTCACTACGGTCGTCGAAAAAAACCTGGGAAATTTAGAGAGCAGTCTCAGACCAGAAAATCTTGTAGGTCCCAAAAGTTCACCCCCCCTCTTGGAAAATCGTGTATTTACGTACCAGCCTACCCCCTGGTGTTGCGAATACAATTTGTGTTCATTATTATAAATACGTTGCCAGTATGGTTGCCAATGTGATTGATCGACACTGATTGAATCAGAGCTAGTAAACAAGTTATCGGGCGGTCAGTGTTGGCCGCCCAGGATTTCCCCGACGGGGGTGTCCCGAGTTCCCCGACGGGGGGGCCAAGTTTCCCCGCCTAGGCTCACCCTACCCCCTAGTCAAAACCTGCATTTTTTTGATTGTTTGCACTTTTTTTAACATTTATATTCTCGAAAAAAAAAAAAAAACGAAAAAATGAAAACACCATTGTGGAGGGCAATGTTTATTTCCAATAGCTTCCCACTCAATCAGACGCCCTTATTAGTAGAATAGGGTCCGTATTCCCAATAACTGCAAAGAAATACCTGGGGCACGCGTCGTGAACGCACACACTCTACACAAAGGCACAAACAGTGATAGATGGCCAGAACGAGATCCTCCCCAAATGAATTGTAACCTTGAAGGAAACTGCAGGCTTGGATATCAGAGGTTGTTAATTTGTGGTGAATGGAAACTGTTTTCAGAGGGTCCACACCCATTTCAATACGTTGTTCTATGTGGAGTTATTGGCCTTCGAAAGTTGGGCCATTTAAGCAGAGAAATTGGGGGATCCCAACTGTGCCAATAGCGCATGACGTCACACATAGAAACACAGGGAAATTATTATGTATTGATTGTTTCATTTTTCTGAATTAGTCAAACATTAAGCAGAAGTCTGTTGTCTTCCTCTCAAAAAGAACCTCAAACACCTACCAACCCACTACAGCAATCTCTCCCATAGACTAAATCTTTCGAAGTGAAATTAATGTTGAATTTCAATAGAAAACAGAGAATGTTTGCAGGGTGTGCAAGTATGACAGCCTTTATATGCATGATGGGATGCCATTTCGATCTTGCGCAATACAATGCTGCACCAATACACAAACTTCAAATGATATACTCCGGAACGGAAAGTCTATGAACTTCCGGTTTGGACCGACGCATTTAGTTTTTATCCTGCTACTTGGATTAAGCCCCTGTAAAAATCATCCTGCAGTTGATCTTAATCTCTTGCAGGGACATTCGAAGATATCCCTAAGGCTTGTGTATCCTATCTACATATTCCACGAGGGTATAGTCTGTGTAGCGAGATACGGCTGATCTTTAAATCGAGGCGAGGAGGAATTGGCCATCATTACTATAGAAAGTGCATGAGGCGCGCGAAGCGCGCCCGCCCGAAAATTTTCAGCTTCAATACTTATGAATTTTTCACTATAAAGGAGTTTGGAAATATATACTGTCTGGGCAAAAGCCATCGTCGGTGTGTGTACATTTTAAGCGTACCCACTCGGGTCCCCGAACGAGATGGGAAAAATTCCCCACGGGGGGGGGGTGGGGCCCGGCTCCCGACCGGGGGACATGGCCCCCTGCCCCCACCCCCCCCCCCCCCCCCCCCCCCCCCCCCCCCCCGTGGCGCCACCCTGCCGGAGGTGGCGGGTAACAATGAACGATACCATCATCGGAAGGCCCGTCCGACCTCAACTCTCGTGCCACCTGATGTGATCTCCATAAAATAAAATAAAAGAAAAGAACTGCGGTTAGTCGGTATATTGAGGCAATTTCGCGCTCCAATAACTCTAAAAGAGTTGTAGGTCGACCATCGGCTCTCATGCGAACGCAGTGTTGCCTACGAGTGCAGACTCGCGTGATTTTGATCTAATCGGTATAAGACTTTATTACCGTGACTTGCGCGACGAATTTAAGGGAACTTAACTCAGTAGCCATAGCAGTCAACACAGAGAAACGCACGGACTTCGTGAAACTTCCATTGTTTGATGATTCCTTGGTGTATTTATATTGCTTACAGGTTTCTGTGGGGCCTCATCGGGGTTGGCATTAAGTACATACGAGTTGTTACCTTCAAATATTCAATATAAAACTTAAGGCTTTATTTATGAGCCTTCTAAAAGAGAAATCCGTTTTTACATGCAGTGGCTTGTGGCGACCAGAAGAGCCAATACAGTCAAGTATTGCATCCCGAAAGATAAATGCGCCCAATTAGAATATCCCGTACATAAAATAATACTTAAAATTTGGGCTCAATAGGAACGTTTTTCCCAATTTACTATCCCTTCCGAACAGAGGGTCAACCATCTTCAGAAGTGGGGAGAGGGGGACATGACTTCGCCGCCAAAAAAATTACTGTGTGAAAATGAAAGTCAATGGGAGCATCCTCAAAATGTGGGGGGGGGGCTTTTTTAACCCCCCCAACCCCCCCCCCCCCCCCCCAGGATGCGGCCATGCTCCGATATCTAGTTAGGACGTTAGAGTAGTGTAGTAGTAGGTTAAAGTCTCGTCTATCGACATGCCCCAGTGTCAATCTCCGCCAAGTATCACGATCTTGCGGAAGGTTTATGCTTCCTCAAAATGTTAATGTTGATGTCCCTGAGATGCGATTTGATTCCGAGAAGGTAGTCACGGGTTCCCAAAACTGGCCTTAGGAGTATGTTCTCAATGCTTCGCTCAGAGCGGGATCTTATCTGGAGCTTCTTCTTGCGAACTCGCGACGTGACCAAAAAATCTCAACGTCGATTTCTAAACGGAAGACAAGGGATTTGGTTGGCACATCATAGAGTTTCATCGTTTGGTATCCAATTGTTCCATCTGATGTGAGAAAATTGAGGAGTAGTCGTCTTAGGAGGAAAGTGAGGACGTTAGATAGATACTTTTTTGGAATGGCAGAATCCTCTACAATGCATATTCTAAATCTGGCTATGCTTCCGATTGTAATTTTTTTCACAATCCTTGCTAACAGTTATGGGTATGGGAGGCAACATACAGCACAGCCAACCATTTTGAGGCAAAACCAAAGAACAAAAAATTCATGTTGACCATGATTGCACGAAAGCGATGAATTATCATACGTCACAGGTTCTGAACGCATTCTTTACAAAAACAAAAAAACTGATCAGGCTAAGACAACGCCTCGACTGCATAGTCTCCTTGTTTATAGCTTAGTCTGTAAGTGGGATCTGATCAGTCCGTGATTAACGCTAGGACCCCAAACTTTCGAAAACACACAGTTCACTAGTAGTCTTCTTCGCCGATATGCGGCAGCCGCCCTCTCCCAATATCAGGTTGCGAGAACACACAACATATTGTTCGGCTCACTCCGACTGAAACCTAAACTGAAACTGATCAACTGCGTAGGTCCATAGGCATAGCCTATCTGGAACTGAAGAAACTAATTCAACTGAGGAGGGGAGGAGTTTCATAATTATGGCCTATCTGAACACCTGAGCTGAACGGAACTTCATACTGTCTATTTGGAAACCTGAATAAAAAATTCAACTGCGTAGTTTTTATATAGACCTAACCTAACTGGAAACCCGCCTGGTGAAACGAAAATTCAATGGCGTAGTTCAGTTAGGCCTATCAATATTTGCGGTTGTCCTAATTCCTACGGTACCGTTACACTTCCACTTCTGACCAGAGGTCCTGGAAACTGATCGCGAAACTAGTTATATTTCACTTTTTGAATAATAAACATTAACTAGCCCCCAGATGCCCAATTAATGCCAGTTTACGATCTATTTTGTTTGTTCTTTCTTTAAACATTCAGAATTAGGGGAATATTATTTGTTTGGTTTTGGGGTTTTTTGGGGTTTGGGTGATGGCAAACAGCGCTGGACCTCCCTTCTCCAGCTCCTTACATCCGGTCCTCCTCTTCTCGGAGGTAAATGACCCACATGATGGGAACCACTGCATGGAAATATACTAGAATTTCACAACGAGACAATCCAAGTTGTTTGCTACACTTGTTGGTGCGATATCGTGATGAAACTCCAGATTGTATACCATATTTAATGGTGATGTTTCCATTGCCCAAACGAGCCCGTCCATCTTCATGAAACGTCACAGCGTGATCATGAAGCAATGCGGTACCTTCTGGTCAGCTCAGAAATGAATACTGACCACAATAGCATAGGATAGTGACGTGGGTTTAACAGTAAATGCCTCTTGTGTGATTATCTTACTCAAGCAAATGGCAGGAAAACTGGGGCAATCCTTAGAAATAGTAGGCAGTGGTTTACAATCCCAACAAAACCTATTAAATAGTAAACTAGGAACTGTATCAATGTTCTTCGTTAGACAGCTAGGGAGGGAGGGTCTCCCAGCTTGCCGCTGCGTTTAGAACGTCAGTAAAATCATGATGTAAAAACTCACCTTTGGGAGTAACCTCTCCGTATCACAACAAAACCCATCTGACTGACTGATCGAAATGGTATTCCACATATGTGTAGGTGGAGTTCATCCGACGTGAGGTCATTGGGTTGCCCGTGGCTCCGGAGAACGACTGTGCACATTGTGACTGCATTTACTTTCTATGGCCCGGCTCAACCTGGCTATGGTTCGTCTTTTGGTCCCATCCCCTCCTGGCTCGGAAAAAACCATTCCGCACTTGATTCATCCAATTTATGCAGTCGCGACACATATCAAGCTATAGAACTCCTGTCTAATTTCTGTTATGTTCAAAAGTAGTTGTCTGTGTAAAATTCAATGAGATTGAAAAGATCATCCTATTGTCATCAGAGAGGTCATATAGAGGGATCGCATGAATTGGGCCTATACGTAGATTTTGGAATAGGGACGGAATTAGGTAGTACATGTAGAATGTAGTTACATGTAGTATGATGTATGTATGTATGTATGTATGTGATGTAGTATTGTATGTAGTATGTATGTTATGTATGTATGTATGTAGTATGTATGTATGTATGTAGATGTACACGAATGTGAGCGAACGCGGTGGTGATTAAGTTATTCAATGGTCACCAGACGTCAGGTCGTCCATTAAGAGGTAAATTTAATTCCAACATTGATTGTATGAAGAAACGACTGTTAACTACAAGTCGGACCAAATTTGGTCCATCCCACACAGCGGATTCGCCCACAGCATACAAAGTCATTACGATTGAATTCGTTCCATTATGTATTGCAGAAACTTACATTCAGTGAAAGACAACTGCAGGAGGAAAATACAGAGGCTAATATATTAGCTGAGTGAAAACTGAATGCGTCAGTCCAACCCAAAATTCTTACGACTTTCCGCATTGGGAGTTCTCCCCAAATTTCTCTGCATAATGGACCAAACTTTGAAGGCCAATGACTCCACATAGGAACATCGTATCGAAATGGGGTTTGGACCTTAGATACAGTCTCCATTCTCCACGTTGCAACCTCTGTTGTATTCAAGCCTTGCAAGTGGTCCTCTAATATCATGTCACGTGCGCACCAGTTCGTTGTCTCGTTTCGCTTGATTTTGTTTGGTTTTGTTTCCTACAAAGCCGACGACCTACGAACTTTTTCTTATGGTTAAAGAAACAGTGTCCATAGTCACGGAAACACCATCCAGCCCCCTGAGTTAATCTATTTACATCGACGAGTACGTCTATACTCAAAATGTATGATTGGTTAGTTAAGATTTATGATAACGCCATGCATCCGAGTGGTCAGAAGCTACCGACCAAACGCAAATCATCGCTCATCAACTGGAATCGAGGATAATAGCAGAGCAACGGAATTCGACAAAATGAAAAGAACAATTGAGGGGAAAAAATTTGCGTGCACTGATATACTTCTTTATTATTGAGCCACGCCGCGGACGACAATGACAGCGCTCACTACATGTTGTGTTGATTGGTGAGGCTTTAGCAATTTTAAACATTGAAAGCTTCATCAAATTCATTTGGCAGACCCTATAGTCTTGTGTTAAGGGCCGAGTCACGGGTATTCCGATTACCTGCTGCTTTAGTACACCACTCGCGGAATTCATGCAGTGACGCCATTATTTGTTGTTGGTGTTGGTGTCTGTATCATCGTCTTGTCCAAATTGACAATCTCTTCCAATATGGAGGGGAGGCCAATCCACACAACACTGATAGGGAAGACACCCCCGCTCCGGAGATTCAAATATGTCATTGAGTGGTTGGGGACTGATTAGCTGTTACCACATCGTGACATCGAGGATTGCTGTTCACTAGTTTGACAATTCAAACATGATTCTTCTCACATGACCACGCCCACATTTCTGTAATTTAAACAAGACGATCATTTCAGCCAGTCGGGCTGCATCTTTTTTTGTGTATACAGATGGAGAAACAATCCAGCTTCAAAAAGCGCTTGAAACAATAATAGTCTACGCAAAGACTAGGCAGACCCCGACACATTGCCATTCATATAGAAACAAGAAGGAGGCTGAAAGGCGGACAGAAATCGTGTTGTGACAGTCAACAATGACTTCTTTGAGGCCGCCGAACAGTGACAATTTACTGCCAAAGTTGGGTGTATCGATAATTTCTCCCACTTAGCTTGCCGATCGAATGGAACCCGGACAGTCTCCACCGAGTCCGACCACGAGCTCAAACTATCAATGAACTATATGATCGGTATGAGAGGCAATCGTTCAGCACCATTAATTCAGATACAGATGTAGGCCTAACCCTCATCAGGTCTAGCGTAAACAGCAGACTGACTCGGCGCTTATTAATATAACCGTCAGATGAAAGCATATGAAGCCGCAGTTACTGTATGCTGCAATGGAAAATCCGTTATGTTCGGCTTTATGCATGAGACAGCACTCATCGTCCGCTCGTTCGCTACTTCGAATTAATTCTATAAGACTAATTACCAGATGACTTGATCGTCGAAAAAATTCTGAGAAATACCGGAAGGAGATAAAATTTCAGTGCACATTTAAGTACCAGTGGGCG
This sequence comes from Sclerodactyla briareus, assembly GCA_026419785.1. Classification (NCBI taxonomy): domain Eukaryota; kingdom Metazoa; phylum Echinodermata; class Holothuroidea; order Dendrochirotida; family Sclerodactylidae; genus Sclerodactyla; species Sclerodactyla briareus. The sequence goes on from JAODTK010005718.1 coordinate 7,076, forward strand.
TATAAACTATGAGATCAACAAACATGCTGTATATATGCCTCAAGATTGGACGAATTCTTAGTTCTTAGAGACCGGGATTACTGTTAATAGCGAGCGGGTGGTACATGCAGTTAACAGTTGTTAGCCTGGAGCATTGATTGCATGGTCAATCAGAGTCGACACCATCTTAAAAAAGAAAAAAAAAGTGGGGGGATATAGCCCTAATGTGAGTATTGTCAAAACGCAACCTCTTCCGTCCCCGATCTGTGGCCCGTGGTCGCCCATACATGCATGCCATAGCTAAAACGATTGGGTCATACGCAGAAACAGCTATTTGACGTGATCTGTGTACGACGAGGCACGGTCGCATGAAATATGGGGGTCTTAAAAAAGTGAATTCGAACAGATGTCTCCGCACTTTTGTTCCCATAAAAGCAATGGAGAACATATCTAACATGTACCAGTTCCCCGTGGATAGCCCACCATGTTTTCAGATTACTTGACTCGTAACCCCCCCCCCCTTCCCCGCCCATCTTCCACCCATCATCCAGTGGCTCCGCCCTGCGGAAGAAAGAAAGAAACGGAAGAAACTGAGACTTGTTCAACAGGATACGATAATATAATGCTTTGTCTTACCATATTCAAGTGAATCAGTGTCGATTGAACCAAGGATTTAGGCACATGTGGCACCTTGAAGTTTCTATTCAAGTATACAGATTGAATTTTGAAAGATGAGATTCACACCGGGGTGATACGGAGGTCTGTTCATAGAGGCGCGGGCGACGAAACATCACGTCGAGGGATCACTAGGACATAGTGCGTCCTCCTTGCTGAATATCTGGATTGTTTTAAGTGTAAAATCAGGGTAGGGACCTACATCCTCTAAGACTACATTGGTATCGCATGCCTAATATTATGGATAGTAAATTGTTGTTCCACATTCGTCTCATATCTAGCAACACTAGATCTAAGCTGTTAGCCTAATCACGATCGAGATCGGTGAATAGCGATTAGCATTGTGAGTGTTGTTATTAGATTTCATCAGCAAAATATATTTCATTGTAGAGATTAATCACCGTCATTGACCTGTGAGATAACTTCTCCAGGAAATCGCCAAAATTTAGCGGACAGGTCGAACTACTCCCCGCGAGTGCGCAAGTTAATGAGACAGTCAACTAAAATTACTGATTTCCTATTCTTAGCTCATTTTCGTAAATTCCCTGCCAATATGACCCAGTCATCTCATTTGAAGAGCCCGAGAAGGTCGTTTGATGGTGTGTATCACTCTTGAATCGGGGTCAATAATACCTGTAGATAAAAGATATTACAGTAGTTGCTATGTGTGTAAAACATAGAAATTGGGCTTCTGGGGTGATTTCTTCCGACGAGTGAACTATTGGTGCGTTCTTTCGAAATGGTATATATCCCGTATATATACGAGATTTTAAAACCGCTTTCTTTCGGTACAGAAGTGGTGACTTTAAGTGGTAACTTTGGAATACACCAGATGAACCTCCACTTCCACGACTTATTTCAAAAAGGCGACAATTCGATACTCTCAATTCGGAAATTGAGAGTCATTCCGAAATCTTTCATACATGAATAGGTGTAATTCATGTGAATATTTTGTAGATGAGAAGATTAGGACTTGGATTCATTGAATTGAACGTCATGCGTTTTGATGGAGCATTTTCAGTCAAATTAATGCAGCGTCGAACGTCGAACAGCGAGGGCTTTTCACGTAACCACTACCCTTAGGCAATGCAATGATACAGTGGAGTTTCAATATGCCCGCTGAACGGCCCGCTGTATTGGAAAAGTGTTGGTGTCGAAAGAAACGCATTTCAACCAGTTCACCGTATGTACGGATATACGAGTTCGAAAGAACGCAGCCATAATCTGCCAAACAGCCAAAACCATATAGGTCTTTTCAGTTACTGGACCAGTGTGATGGACGAGAGGAGTTTTGATTACCAAATGATCAGCGGACCGAAGTTTCCCGTGACAAATGAGGTTGTAAATCAGCATATGGTGGCTGGTTGTCGCTCATTAAAATTGTATTTGGTCGGATATACAAACTCGAAAAGATGAAAACTTTGAGTACTTCAATCGGGATCGGTGTTGTTTGGGAACATTGGTCTATTTGCGAACTGTAAATAATCCTAAAGACTGTCTCAACTTTGAATGTCAGCCAGGTGGATAGAAATGCGAGAGAGGAATGCGCATATAATATGATTGTACTGCGTTATGATTTTCGTTCCAGCAGATGGGATTCATCAAGTAACTCAATGGAATTGACAATCGACAATGGGGGGGGGGGAATTAAAAATCAAATGATGAAACGGACAATCATGTGTTGTGACTGTAAATGCAGCGCCAAATCTGGTTGATGTTTTATTAATCTGAAGAATGGCAACAGCAGGGTTAATGTTCTGAAGTCATTGGCTATCGCTGTACTTTCATGATCGCTCGTGCTTTCTGTAATTAGCACCATCGGGCTCGGAACGTCAGGCGTCTGTATATAACCCGAATCAATAAAAATACCAATCGAAATAAGTTTAAAACATTGATGTATTTGATTGACAGAGTTCATGATCGATCGTTGGGATGTGTGGTGATGAGCTCCGGTAGTGTAACTTCCTAATCAGCGGGACGCACCTCGATGCAGTTGCTGTCAGCGATTCCATTGTGTGAGAGTGTGATGGATTCGTCGTCGACATAAAAACACAATGTGTTCAAACCCTGGCCCACTATGGAACTCACCACGTGATGAACAAACTGGGTTTTCAGGCAAATGGCTTGCTCTTACAGTGCTGACCATTTCTAAGGAGACGACCTCTTTGTGTTATTATTAATATTGGAGAGGCCGTCTCCTAATAATAAATAATAATAATAATAATAATAATAATAATAATAATCATATCATCATCATCTCCTACCATTAAATATAATACATGATATAATAACATGTTTTTATAATAACCAAAAACAAACAACAAATAACTAACAACAATAAACACAACAAACACCAATATAGTAATGATAAAATGAACCTGTTTCCCCAGAAGCGAACGAGAAGAGGATACATGAAGATCTTTGTTCTAGCACAACGGTGGTACGAGTCTCGTTTTATACAGAATCATCATTGAAAGCGATCCATGGATATCCCAGATATGAAAATAAAATGCGATCTGTGCTCCTTCATTCTTATTCGTTTTACAGTTGTTCAAGGGACATGCCTTCCGATGGTTCTGCTTCAGAAGATGTACATGTCTTTTAAGTATCATGTTTATATCACTGCGAATAGTCTCCATGAACACTGAGTACTATGGAAATTTTCTTTTACAGAAGTTCCGTTTCAGAATTATATACCTTGCACCAGTAGTGATGTTTCGCAATCCACGTCTAGCCTAAATAGGCCAAAAATCATTACACCGAGATTAGTACCCATTCCCACATTAGAAAGCTCATATCTACTGAAGGCAACCTTCTCACATTCAATGTGTATCGAATGTACGATGTTCGCCACATCCCCCGCGTTGTTAGGGAGCAACAAACTAAAATAACAGGCCTCGCTCCATGAATATTAATTACAATTTCGTTCAAGCGTGGAGGTTTATCTTGCACCGAGTGGAGAGATCATAATACACGTCGGTAGAATATTCCCAATAGACAAGAAGATCGCAACCTCCGTAGCTGGCAGCAATCTCCAATGGATTATTCGCAGATAGACCCTGGAAAATGAACGTATATTACATGCATGATTGGAAACTGCTTCCTGGTACTATTTTTGCGTCCACCGTCATCCCTGCCTGCATGCCAAAAGGAATGAAACGAAGTAGAGGCAAACGACTACCGCTCAGGAGAAGTTCAACGTTGCTAGGCAGTGTTAACGTAAAATGAGAATGTTTGGATGGAGAAGAAGTGAAAGTTTCCATCTAAACTAAGCCTCATATTGCACGTTCGATGAAGAACTTTATAGTTGGCGCCGTGTGTCGGTTTACAATCTGCAACTGCGTGTATTTTGGCTCCATATATCAGGACAGGACGGGATTTAAGAGCATGGCCCCATGGTATCTAATCTCCTGAAACGCATCATTTTATATGAAATGCTGGATTGCCATATATATAAGCCTCCGTGAAACTAGCTGGCATTTCCTGCATTTCCTAAAGGTGTTTTTCTTCATAAGTTCGACCAACCATCATGCATGTGTCCATTGTATTTCAAAAAACATCCGTCTGCGACGGAATCTAACAAATGGCATCGACCCTCTTAAAAAGAAATACACTTCTCCCGAGACGAAATCTCTCTCTCCTCTCTTGCTGAATATTTGCTTTGTCAGGAAACCATATATTATAGAAATTATACCTGAAAAGTTAAACCGAATGGCCAAAAATATCCCACTAAACGCGCCATGGAAGGAAAATGTGTCTTCGTGGTTAGTTTCCCAGAGTACTGCATTGATAATATAAGGGATATGCTTGACTTTGACTTTGCTCTTGTCAATTAAGACGATGAAGCTGCATGACGTGAGATGATAGCAACATGCACCACTACGGTGACTTCTACGATAGGCTCAACCTATACCGTACTGCACCCTTACATGGATAGGAATTTGCAGCCTGACACGTTGATCGTGTCTGTGTAATGATTTAAATTTTCGGCAGACTGATTGACTCCAACATATTTACAACATTTCAACTTGATGTCCTCTTGTTATAGGCTCATCTACTATAAATGACGCCTTCGTGTCATAAAATCCAACCAACAAAATATCATAATTCTTAGAAGCATGAACAGGCACCCATTGGCACATACAGATGATCTAATTAGCTACATGGTATGATTATCGATCACATACACGAGCACCGTCATTGCATTCGATCTGTCTGTCTGTCTGTCTGTTTAGGGCGATCACAGCTGTTGATGTTAACAGTTACCAGTGAGCCAGTACTGTCGCGATTACAATCTCCCGTGTAAACATTTATTTTTCATGGTCATTGAGGGAATAGTCCGGATAATGCACCTAATGGAATCGTCCTTTCCCAAGCGGCGTTTACATGTTTTGGTATCCGTTCAAGAATAGATCAAATGCTTGAATCCCTTGCGTTGATTGACTGGTCTCTTGACTCTATCGATCTTTTAAGACGGAGTCATCTGACAAGAATCTTTTTGAACGTCCTAAGTTTCCCTGCACTCTCAGCATTCACAAGAGCGCATTGAACAACTCTTTTGTTGGAAGTTTTGCGATATAGACCGGGCTTGTATCAGTATCACGTGATTCATTGCGAAGTCAGAGGAATCTATGCAGTCATGACAGTGTGGTGTGTCTGTATGTATGTATGTATGTTGTATGTATGTATGTATGTATGTATGTATGTATGTATGTATGTATGTATGTACGCGCACGACGACTACCTTAGCGCGTACGCGAGATGGAAGCCCCGACCTCCTCTCGGTCAGCCCTGTGAAAAATCGAAGTTAGCGTAGCGGTTAGGGCTTCCGCGAACGTCTCTTACAAAGAGCTGTGCCGCCACGGCCCGCTGCGCACTGGGTTGCCCACCGCCTCGGGGCGCACGTTCTGCAGGCGCGCCGCTGGCGCGCTCGGGGCGTGCCAGTCCCCCTTAGCGAAAACAAGTACTTTGGCTGGTACCCCCTTAGCGCTTCGAACGTGCCGTATGCCTGTATGTATGTATGTATGTATTAATGTATTATGTATGTATGTATGTATGTATGTATGTATTCTGTATGTATGTATTATGATTTGGTATGTGACCTGGCTTGTGAACACATAACCTCGACCCGCACAGGATGGATTAAGTTCATACCTGGTATGTGTGTTCCCCATAATGAGTCCATGAACCCTATTGTTTTGGGGTCAGTCCAGATGTCATCTGAGGTCACCAGAGGTCCAAAAGTCTGAAAACCTTGTGAACACGATGAATCCAAATGGTTGGTCTATCGGGTTGACATTGTTATTGTGTAGCTTTCTTATGGGGAGTACATGCAACCCTATATCGTTTTTGGGTATAGGTCGGGGGTGAATTTTGGTCAAACTAGAAAAATTTTGTGACAAGTCAATAAGTTGGCCAATTTTTGCTGTAAACACGATAACTCGACCCCACATGGAGGATGAAGTTCAACCTGCTCATGTGATGTTCCCCACTGATGAGTACATCAACCCTATTGGTTTTGGGGTCACTTCAAGGTCATCTGAGGTCACCAAACGTCAAAGTCTGAAAATCTTCGGACACGATAAAATCAGAAGGGTTGGTCTGATCTGGTGGAAATTGGGTGTGTAGCTTCCTTATGGAGAGTACAGGAACCTAATGTTTTGGGTATAGGTTCAGGGGAAGCTTGGCTCGAAAATAGAAAATTTGTGAAAAGTCAATAATTATTGGCTAATTTTGGCCTTGTAACAACTATCACCGACCCCACATAGATGTAATGAAGTTCATACCTGGTAGTGTGTTCCCCATGATGATTAAACATGAACCCTATGTTTGTGGGGTCATTCAGAGGTTATCTGAAGGTCACCACATGAGGTCAAAGTCTGAACACCTTGGTAACAACGATAATCCAGATGGTTGTCGGCTCGGGTTGAAATTGGTTGGGTAGCTTTCTTAATGGGGAGTACAGGCAACCTATCGTTTTGGTATAGGTCGGGGGTGAATTTTGGTCAAATAGAAAATTTGTGAAAAGTCCATACATTTGGCCAATTGTGGCTTGTGACACGATAACTCGACCCCACATGGATGTATGAAGTTCAAACTGGTATGTGTGTTCCCCATTATGAATACATCAACCCTATTGTTTTGGGGTCAGGTCAGAGGTTCATCTGAGGTCACCAGAATCCAGTCGGAAAATCTTGTGAACACATAAATCCAGAATGGTTGGTCTGAATCGGGTTCTCACCTCAATGGGTGTGTAGGCTTCCTTATGAGAGTACAGGAACCTAATGTTTTGGTATAGGTCAGGGGGAAAATGTGGTCCGAAAATAGAAATTTTGTGAAAAGTCCATAAATTGGCATTTTGGCTTAAACACGATAACTCGAAAACTCCTCGACCGCCACATATATGGATAAGTTCATACTTGGTAATGTGTGGTTCCCCATGATAGTAATGCACTCTATTGTTTTGGTCAGGTCAGAGGTCAAGTCCTGGAAAATCCTCGAAATTATGTGTACGCTATCTTATCAAGAGTAGAAGGGAACCCTATTGGTTGGTTTGGAAAAATGGGAATTTGACAGATTTTATTTCCCTAACGAGCTGGTACAATCTCCCCATTTGTCCTTGTGTCTGGCTATAAGGTTGTCAGAAAGAGTCAAGGAACACTTAAGCTTCTGGCTTTCTTCTGGTTATTATTATCATTAAATATTGAAAGCATTGTGAGCACGATATCTAGAGATGACAAGCATCAATCAAGCCACAAATCTGCCATGTGGGGTGTAGTTATAAAGGAGAAGAGGCATGTTGTTCTTCTCTTGCTCGAGGGTCAAAGGGTCAGGACATGGAAGGAGAGGTCCATGATGAGACAAACCACTAGGATTGCTAACACGTGAGCATGTTGTGAGTATGTTCTGAATCATTCATATTTGACACGTATGTGAGAAATATGGAGAAGAAGAAGAAGAAACGTATTATTTTTGTTTCAGGTCGAAGTCATCAGAAGATGAAGGGAGAAACTGTTCTGTTTGTTTTCTGTTCCGGGTCAAGGTCATATATGGTCTTTCCTCGACAACATGCCTCTTTCCGCATCTAGTTCTCCACACGAACGTGGTGCGTGTTGCTCTGGCGTTGTTAGGTATAGTAATTTATTAGGCCAAATTTCTTGCTCTGGCGTTGTTAAGTAGTAATTTATGCAGTAGGCCAAAAGTCTTGTTACGACAAGCGGGTAAGTGTGGCGATTCTCGCTAAATAACTCTTTTACCATACATCATACGCTTCTTTGACACAATTATTAGGGGATAACAGGTCTTCTTTCTTTCTTTTTCCCTTTTCATTAAAGAAAAATAGTGACTGGAATTTATGCTTGAATGATTTGTAAAAAGAATTTTCACATATGTGTTAATGCTTGAATGATTTGTAAAAAGAATTTTCACATATGTGTTACAATCCTGTGTGAACAGGGTTTACGATATTAGAGGCAGTTGTTCTCACATGTTATGCTTTTCATTGTCAGATGGATCATGCAGAAATGTAAAAGAATTCCCATACACTCTTTCGATTCTCTAGTCATTATAATGTTCTGGTTTGGGTTTTCTTTCACGTGTAATAAATGCCAGCGTATTGTTACAATACGCTAAGGAATCGCGTTGTTATGGTTATCGATTCCGTTCTATTCGTTCGCGGAACATGAGGGTACCTGGAATAGCGTCTTATAATCTTAGAATCTGACAGGAAGTCAGTACAAATTCTTCGTTGTGACTGAAATAATTTGTCAGAGGCTGTCACGTATACGATTTGTGCGACCTTATACGCCCGTGAGAGATGTTTTTCACCGCGAGCGTGCCCGCAAATAATCCTCGAATTCTGACGTGGATTGTTTTTTTTTTTCCTGCTTATGATGAAGTTATGTCAGCATGTGACACATTTTACTGTCCGATGCTCCACACGCCGCATAACGGGGAGAGAACAGCCTCTCGTGTAATGTAAATTCTAGTTGTAACCAGTTACGGGCACCGAACTCGAAGAGTACAGATCTGCAGATAGCGTGTCGGCCCGTGTCTGATCAAATTGAAATTATATATACTCATTCTCATTCCGCTAATTTGCCACATTCTTTTTTCTCTCAAAAGAAAGTTGCATCCATAGGTGTAAATGTGTCATTGGTAAGTAAATGGCAATAATATTATGTAGCCGAGATAGGGTTGCACTCAATTAAGGACGCCGAGACTGATGTTGTTTGCTTAGGCGAAGTGTTTGGCGATTAATGGCGCGTGGCACATCGTTTCTCCATTACCGATTCCAACGTCTCTTGTTGAGGGCTGAACGGACGTGTTCAAAATGTAGGGTAGATCTACTCCCTAACAATTAGAACGGCCATCGTTTGCCTGACCATTAACGTAACCAATCGATTGGTTAGTTAGGCTAATCGTTCGTCGTGTACGGAACTGGTGATGACACCTTCATAGATTGGGGGCAGAAGCCCCGCGCGGCCTAATACCGGTATTATAGTATCAATCCCGTAAAAGGCGATGGAAAAACCTAGATTCCCTCGTTGAAGGCAAGGGGTTCATTCGTATGATTTACTTTTTGTGTTGAAATAAAACAGTCTATATTTAAAATTGAGCTGTATAACGGACGAGGCGGAAGCCGGGTCCGTTGATAGCTGAAAATGTTTCTGTTATAGACGTTATGAACGATAAAAGGCGAAAAAATCGCATCATGTCGTCCTTATTCCTCAACCCACAATCTAAATAAGAGAAATCTTCCTGAGATACCGTATCTCCCAAATACATGTCTAAATACCAGAAGCAGCATGGCAACTGTACGTTAGTATTCACGCAACATGATGGTGAAGTTAAAAAAAAGTAGTAATATTGCGATTCGTATCGTAACTCTGACCAGCTGCCTGTTATTGTCGAAATAATAGATGGCTATTGAGCCGGACAATCGACCCTATCAAAATCCAGTATTCGCAATAAACGGGATGGTTTCGGGGTTTTGCAGAATCGTCCATTCATGAATACGAACAAAAGTAATTGCTGAATGGTGCAATGATTATTTTTCTCAAAGAAATCCCCATAACTAATGGAGTAGGAGCATGATTATTATCAATCATTTCTCCAGAAACCCAGTTGAAAGATACGCTCTGGACGCAAAGATTCCGGAAATGCCACGATAGGTGGCAACACACCAAAGCTTTGATGGAACACTTCCAATTGTTCAGTAGCCTGATCGACAGTAATGATTTGAAACGCCAATTTATCTTCGTACAGGACGCCCCTGAGGTGTTAAACGCATGGAATACCTTGCGATATTTTTAAGGGACTAAGAAATCATTGAAAATATTTCACCAGGCCGGTATTTTGGCCGAAATTGAGGATTTTCGGGGCGATGACGTAATCTTCTCTGACGTCAATATAACCTATGACCCGGTTTCGGGCGATTACGTAATGGTCTGACGTCATTATATCCTATGACCCGGTTTTTCGGGCGATTACGTAATCGTTCTGCCGTCATTATAAGCTATGACCCGAGGTCATAATGAAGGACAAACAACACAACAATAAAACAAACAACAATAACATTAAAAAACGATAAAGAATAAAACACCAACAAGTAGGCAGCCAAATTGCCCAGAGTCGTTAGGTTTGCAAGACATAATTGAATTGGCTTTGAATGAATGAATGACCGTAAAGTGCGTTAAAATACCGCACGCTTCAACAGAACGAAGTTCTCGAACTTATCGACCGGTGATAGTGTAGGCGTGAGATTACGGTGGTTACCTGAAGTAGCTGAAGTGAAGGCTCGACCTTTAGGCTTAGGTTAGCCTAACGTTTGGCCCTCAGCTTGCCGCCTAGCCTTTAGGCGACATAAAAATTCACATTACAAAATCTACAATACGGTTCCAAAGTCGCCGCACGAATAAAGTAGGCCTAAACACGATCCAGCCCAATCTCATTCGGAAGCCTTACTTAGGACTGATATTATGTAATTTTTGTGTGTAGTCGAATATGAAGTTGTGAGTAAAGAATAGCTAGGATTGGACTCATGCATAAGGTGTTACTGGCCATAATGTTAGCACATCCACTGGCCATTGTGAAAACAGGAGGTAGGGTGTGGCACTTCAGTCAATGAGTGACGAAGTGGAAAGCTACAGACAGACTATGCCCGCTATTAATCGTGGGTGTGGAGTCACCTAAATGCTGAACAAAATTTCCATGATGGCGCACCAGTAAAAAAATTGTAGCTTGTCTTTTAATTACTTTCATACATGTAAAGAAAATACCACAAGCATACCGATTTAGTGCGGTTTTTTATAACTCGAATGAGTTTTTCGGCTGACAATTGTAAGTAGCGTAAATTTACTTTCCACGTGAGAAAACCCCAATTTGATGGTTGCTTTTAAACACCTAAGAAAGATATTTTAATGATATGATGAATTAAGTTCGTTCTTAGCATCACAAACTATGGTATTTGATGAAATGGAAAATAGAACCCATCATAGGTGAGAGGATGCATCCCTTTAGGGGTACGCATCCTCCAACCACCCCACATTTCAGCAGATTCTCCCCATGCCAAGCTTACAGCGACATTTTCTCTGTTTTATAGGAAATGACATTGCCCTCCAGACAAAAAGGCGTCGTGTGAAGAGGCAGGCCTTTTTAACCACACTTGAAAGAGTTGGGGAGGCCCACTTGGGGGAGGATGAATTATTGGATGGAGTTAAAATGTCCAAGTTAAAACTATTATACTAATAAGTCACGATATACAATACATGCCATAACTCCCTGTCGTAGGGTAGTCACTGGGAGTTTGTTGGAAATCCTCGTCAACACGTATTGTTTCACAACTTAATATAACAGATGCTCATCATAAAGGCGAGTCACATGACAGTATACCACCATTTCATATTCGCACCTTTTCTTCCAACCCAGCAATGACGGCTAGTTCTGTTGAAGAGTGCGGAAAAGCGGATAGGTCCGTTCCTAACTAACGGACACTATCTGTCATATATGAAATCACCCAATGAACGCGCCATTGACACCACGCATGAAGTCTGTAAAGTTGTTCGGAAAAATCTGGATATTTGTGCTGTGATAAAATTGGAAACTGTTGTCCGGTAGTACTCATCCGTCGTAGCATCCAGGTCAGGCTAGTCACAAGATTTTTCATTAACAACAACGACACCTTGCCACTGCTGCTATTGCCTCCCGACAGAGTGAATCCCTCAACGTCCAGCTGACCGACCCAATTTTAACCACCATGGTTTATTGCTATGAGAGCAAATCGTTCACGCGCCATTAAAATCCCGACACAGGATGTGGAACTTGAACGCTAGACTGGTCATCTCCAGTCTAGCGTGGCATACAGACTTGCGCAGTACTGGTTTGATATATATTCATCGAGTGGAATATAATAAGGCAACATGCAGTGAATACATGTACGGGCGCTGCAATTAAAGTCTCATGTTCAGTTTCATGCATGAGAGGCACTGGGGCGTCCGCTCGTTTGCTATTTCGATGATATACGACTAGGCTTATAATCGCAATGAGTGAATTTCTGGAGATTTCAGAGAGAGAGAGAGAGAGAGAGAGACTATTAAAGAGGCGAGATCGTCTGGTACGACTGGCGGGAAGCGACGGCAGCTTTTACATGACGTCACGGCGAAATATCGTCTCCGCGCAATTCTACACTGTAAGACGACGAGGTCAATTTTGACGTCAGAATTGGGTGATCTCCTACCGACCCCGACATTCCAAGTCAGTTTGGACACAACTTGGTTCAAAATTATCCCAAAATCAGTTAGTTCCCAATATTGACACCGTCTTTGTTAACATTGTATATTTAGGATCCCGTAGATCGTCCACCATTACATATCGTAATGTTTTTAGCTGCGGGTGAGCAGCTCTACAAGTCATCATGTCTCTCCGTAGTTCGCTCGTTCGTTAGTTCGCCCTGTTAATTGGTCACGTTCATGGGTGGATGAAGCATGCCACTGCTAGGCTGAGTTACAACATGTTTGGATGCCTAGTGTGATTAGTTTTTATTTAAATCCAATTAATTGCCCCAATTAGTCTCACCACCTCCATCCCCACACCCCTCCCCATTGAGCTCTCTGTGAGAGAGGGTTTGTCCACGTTACTCCCTATCTCGGCAGAGCAGGCAGCAGCTAGAAGGGGACTGTTTAATTCATCTGTCAGCACTGAGGTGGAATGAAGAGAGTCAGGGGGGGGGGAGACTTTACAGGCATTCTGTGGGTAAAATGCTTTTTATCACCTCTCATTATGTAGGTGCTGGATGGACTTCAGCCCTGTGTGGAACTACATTTCCCTATGGTGGAATGAATTGAGGCAATGGGGGACTCACAGGCAGTTCCAAGTGTGTTTCCACTTTTCACTTCTACAGGCCTAGGAATGAGTTGTACTGGGGTACACATAAAATTGTGCTGGGTACATATAGCAAATATAACAGCCCTACGGAATGAAGTTTTGTGCTGGGCACATATCAAGTTTGCTGGGCACATATAGCAAATATTAGGCCAATGTGGTGGATTCATGTTCAAATCCATTCCGAGGTGATGTCAGTTAAAGGTCAATTGAATGTGAACATACATAAATGTGGAATGGTGAAGAACATGCAGTGTATTCGCCAGAGACATTTGGCCGTCCGCAGCTACCAAGACGTTTAGACTTGCGCTTCCTTTTTTTTTTCATTCCATTCATTTTCACTCTCCATTCAAAATATAGTACATTAACATTATGTATAGTTTTTTTTAACATGGTATACTTGCCGAACAGAGGATTGCACCTATTAAAGGCAGCAAGGATTGCACAGACCTGGATATTACATCTTTTGTATATAAGAAACAAAATATAAGGAACGGTCAACTTGGTCGCGAGTTGGAGAATTCTGGACCAACTTAAGCATTGTGATATTCGACCCTATAAGCGAATCTGCTTAAGACTGTAAGACAAGGAGTGAAGCGAATTTGAGCGGTTTGTCCTTCAGCATGCATGCAGCCCATGATTATTGATCGCATTTCCCTGAGCTAGCTGCACAACGTCTCCAGCATATCAATGCATGATTGCATCTTAACTCACAGCTTGACTGTAATATCCGAAAATTGGAAACGCCTATTATTCATACTTTCATTCATTTGTGTTGGTGCAATATGAGGCCTTATTTGGTTCATGTCTCAACAATTCGTGTTTACTTAGAAAATGGAAGCCTTTCTGAAACTGGAGGGTTGAAATATATATCTTCGTTGCAATAATTTCAAAGAGCGGGTATTTTAGATGGCAAGCAGAACGGAGGACCAAGCAAACCAAAAGACGCAGTTTGTTCTATACCCTAGTCCCCTACCGTGAACAAGAAGGGCCGATCCGTGAAAAAATGAGTGTCCGCGCGAAATCAAAACAGGTTTGTGAATAATGAAACAAGTGATGTAGTGAATAATGCTCCGTTTTGCATTTATGCATCCTTATATATCGAAGGAAAAGGAATCGAGTGAAGATAGACCATTCCCCTGTCCTGTACTGGTAATCACTGTCTGCAGTTCCGTTCATCACAGGGGGTCCATGGATAGAGAAAACATCGAACCTGGGTGTAGACCACTCGGTTCATGGAAGACCGTTCTAGCCGAAAGTTGTAGGCTTTATTTGAGTCAGACATTGTCTAATTCTCGAATGTAAGGCAAGCTGCGTGAAACAGAGTATTCCATTAGATGTGTCGGTAATGACCCCACTTATGAAAACAGTATTGAGATTTGGTGTTTCCTTTCATGCATACAAGCGACAGAAAAAGTGCGCCCTTGGAATAAATTGTGCACGTCGCATGCATACACTTTGAAAAATGTTCGGTGCAAATACCATCTGGGCAATTTTTTAACCCAGCCTGGGTAAACATTTAATCAAAATGGGTAAAATTTTACCCGGACTGGGTAAAACAAATTGCCCAGGTGGTGGTATTTGTAACCACATTTTTTTTTTCTTTCAGTTTTCAGAGTGTAGTTAACACGCACAAAGGAGAGGAATGGATGCCCAGTAGTACGGAGGTTGAAGTTGAATGCCTTGTAAAAACTGTCAGCCAAGAGGGCGAAATACCCTATATTTCATGTTAACGACTAGTGTTTCTGCACTTTTACCACAAATCGCTGCAACAGTAGTCTACATCGAACTATAAGTAATCCTATACTGCCAGCCTAAATTAGCGAGCAGGATAGACAGATAGATGGAATACCGATAAGAGAATGCGACGAGGAGGCCCTTCGTTACATGAATTAATGTCGGCATTTTCGTTCCAACGAGAGATGTACTATCAAATCCCTCGGTGATATTGGAAAATCGACAGCGGAAGGCGTGGGTGTGTTTTTCGGAATCGATGCTTGAGGGCTCGGTCTTGTACATACACTTTACAAGTTTCGGAGGTTGTATATAGTGTCGAACCTGTATCAAGAATATCCGTATCAGATAATTTGCATGAATTATGAGTGCATGACGAAAGTTGTCGCTGTGAAATTCGCGTGAATTAACCAGCAAGCATACAGGGCAGTACCTATTCTGGAAAGAGAAGGAACACTTTAATTGGAGAGGGGCGTTGTAGTCCATAGTTCTCGTCATGGAGATCGAGATGGGGTCCAAATTTTCACATTCAAGTCCTCTCGGATGCAATATGGTGAAAGTTTATCATCATTTACCACTCGTGAAAATGTTGTGGGGGGACAATCTATCACCCTTTAAACGAGCTCACCTATCTCGGCGTTGGGTAGAAATTACACAACTTATGTAAAGGTATGCTAAAAATTACCGAATTGTGCAGATTATAAACAACGATTGTGTAATTTCGTACAAAGACCGGGATAGGCGTGCTAAATTACACAACATTTTTCAGGAGTGCGTGGGCCTCGATTACGCACAATTATAAGAGGTAATAATCCAAACCACACTCTAAAAACACTATGGTCAAAATTGACCATTCCATTGGTTAATTAGCACCGAACCATAAATGGTCAAAATTTGACTGAAATATGGTCAAACTATGGTCAAAAGTGGACAAAGTATGGTCACTTTTGACATTAGTTCAGTCAATTTTGGAACATTTATGGTTCGTGATAGTGAACCATATGGGTGGGGTCAATTTTGACCATTGTGTTTTTAGAGTGCAATATTGACGAAAATGTACTCATGTCTTGTGTCGCTGTGGTGCATTAGTTCACTGGAATATCTGAATATGTTTATGAGTGACGCACCCTCTATGAATAGGCCTGCATGAAAGTCTGTCACTATGTCGTTACTGTGAGTTACTTGCAGTATGCGTAGTGATTCATTGCCATTTATTTGAGTAATATCAAACTTATGTAACAAAGGGATACCTTCAAGATCACCTCAAAATCTGAATAATCATTCTATGCAGGCAAGTAGCAGAACATTTAACTTACCACACACCAATGTCATGTGTAAATGTCATTGACCAAGATGTAGGAAAAAGATTGGACTTGCTTAGTGAATATATTTAGTGGTTCTAATAGCCGAGGGTGTCAGAGATACCTGACAAAACAACACAAAGCACAGCAAGACCTTTGAGAAACTAGGTGAGGAAATCTACATCGTTCTTGTCCAACCTAAATTGGATAATGTTGCAATTTGCAACGGGCGAAATGCCTCTCGAATATTTCACATGTAAGCATACCGCATCGGACTCTTCAACAAAATCTGACAAATGAATTGTCGGTGGTGGAGGCGGGGGGATTTGTTGAAGTAGGGGATAAGCTTCATTGATGCTTCCCCCTCCGTCTAGGCGCATGCCACCCTCTCCACTTAGCGACAGGAAGTGAGGGTGGCTGAGGAATCAAATGAAAACTTTAGAAGGGACTTATATTGAGCATTTCAAGTATATTTGCGAGCCCTTGACTGGCATGTGATAACAAACTAACCACAGTAGCTAGGCTACTGGTGGGGCACTTCAGGGACCCCAGTGAAAGATTAGGTGAACTGGTTCAATAGACTGCCATCACTGCATTGTCCACTTCTGTGTGTACATGAAAAGTTGGGTATAGTGGTAGCCGCACAGACGAACAGAACTTCCCTGTACGCTAATCCTCCAAAAAGGTTTCAGGGCCGAGAAGTCAAAGTCGAACATAAAATTCTATGATCAGCTTTTGAAGCCGCTTCACCCTTTAACAGAGGACATACCTGGAGATAGCGTGTGAAAGATTTTTCTAGTTCGTCAGTGCAATTGACTTATTGGTTTGTAATTGCAACACGACGAGTCTGGTCGTTACCAGAACTGACCAGAAGGTCACAAAGTCTTATAAGGTCAAAGGTGGAAGGAAGTCAAAGTAGGTCACCAGATGCAGTTTGCACGGACGAACAAAATTCTCCACAACGCTAACCCCTAAAATGTTTCGTTGCGACAGATAATAAAGATCTGAAATTTATCAGGTGTTTTTGTAGGCCGTTTTAAAAAAATTAAATAAAACAATAATTAAACAACCCTTTTACAGATTACATAGCTGAAATAGCGTGTGATAGCAGTGTTTTAGTCCGTCAGTGCAATTGACTTATTGGTTTGTAATTGCAACACGACGAGTCTGGTCGTAAAGAAGAATGAACCGAAGTCCATTAGGTCAAATGAGGCCAAAGGTCAAATAGGTCAGAAGGTCCAAAACTGTGTCTTGCCAAGATATAGAAGGATTGCCCTATGGTGACCTTCATTGACCTTGACCCTGCCCCCAAATCAATAGGGTTCATCCTCACCATATGTGCAACCAACATACCAAATACCCTAACCCCTGACGAGTCTTTGAATTCACGTGCCTAATTTGAACTTGAAACCTGTTCGCGTTCGTTAGATATCGTGCTGACAAGGGGTGTCACACACAGACACACATACGCGCACACATAGACTTCATAAATTCATTTTGCCTTCGCAATGAATACAAAGAATGTCCCTTAAAATTTCATTGCACAGTTAGTTTGGACGTATACTGAGCCGTTTAAGTTATTTTTTCCTAGAGTGTGTGGTTGCGGCAAAGAGCCAATTAATTGAATTAATAATTAATTGAACAATTATTCAACTAATCTAACTCTGTCATGATATGCGTCATGTGACACTCTGATGAAACTCTGTAAATGTCTTCACTTGGAATCCTGCATGATGCAACGGACCTCTTCCTTGTCAACTCAAACAAGATTGTTGTGAGATACTCGGGATTCAGGCGGGAGTTCCATACGCAGCTGTCGTGTGGAGGTGCACTATCATAATTATGTAGTAACTAGCCTCCTCTCACTCCCGTCCTCTCCCTCTTCCCCCCTCTCTCAAATTATCCTCTCGGGGAAAAAAACTGTCCATGCCGAAGAGAACTGACGGCAGGATGTGTATCGAATAGCAGCTGGCCGCTTGCGTGACATGACGTACACTCTTGTATTGTGTACGTATGTGTAGCCTACAGTGGCGTTGTTCAACGGTCCGGAGTATCGGTATGTATTATTGATTTTTTCCAAAGAAAATTTGAGCATCGATTGCCTTTTGGAACTCAGGGAATCCCAAGTACGTGACAGTTCCCTTATGGATAAAGAACAATATAATTAATCCTATGTTGCAGTTGGGTTCAGTTACAATGCAATAATGAACCTTCTTTGTTCAATCAAAACATTGAAACATTCACGTACATGTCATGTTCCCGAACCCACCTGGTTCCCGTGGTTTCATATCTTCATCACATGTCAATTACAATACAATTACCAAATGTCGCTGATCTTTCCATTATTTTTTGCTATGAGCAGACAGACAGAACGGTTAGGTCCATCTGTATATTTACTCTTTACCAAAGAACATGAGCGACCACTCCAATTCCACGGTTTCCGTAATAACATTGCCGCCCGGATTCTCTGAACTGTACAGTTATATTAGGCTGACTTTGAAGCCTGTCTCAATCGTCTGACATTTTCGGAAACAAACCCAATTCACCCCATCGATACCCCAAAATAAGCGCAAGGTGAAACATCTTGTAGCTTCGGACGCAAACTCATCTGCGAATACACTGCATGTTCGTCGCCATTCCACATTTATTGTATGTTCAATTTAACTGACCTCTACTAACATCTATCATAACCTTGGAACGACTTTGAACATGTCTACCACATTGGCCTAATATTTGCTATATGTGCCCTAGCACAACTTTATATGTAATCAGCACAACTCATTCCTATGCATGTAGCGTAAACAGTGGAACACACTTGGAACTGCCTGTGAGCCCAATGCCTCAATTCATTCAACCATGGATGTAGTTCCACACAGGGCTAAAGGCCAGCCAGCACCTCATAATAAGAGGTAATGACAGATCTTCCTACAGAATTGCCTCCATCATTCCACCTCAGTTCTGACAGATAAATTAAACAGTCCCCTTCTAGCTGAGCCTGCTCTGGCATAGATAGGGAGAATGTAAAAACCCTCTCTCACAGAGAGCTCAATGGGAATGTCTGTGGGAAAACTAATGAGTAGTTTGATTGGATTTACTTCAACTACATCACACTATACAAAGAAAAATGTAACTCGGCCTAGGCAGTGGCATGCTTCATCACCACCAAGTTTCAACCTGATCGCACGTAACGTTCGAAGTTATGAGTGAACAAACGAAGAACGAGAGACATGGTAACTTGTAGAGCTGCTCGTCCGCAGCTAAGAAAGCCTTAAGACGTGCGTCCCCTGAGTATATCCCGATCTTGTTCTCTTTGTAAGTTAGTGTTAGTTATGTGTCTCGAGTGCTCTCCGAGGAGCTGAGCAAAACGAGCAATCGAGGAAGTTGTCGACTTGATTCTTCGCTAGAACACTTCTGATAAAACTAAGGATGTGCATCCTCGCGTATCGACGAGGACCTAGGTCAATGAGATCCGGTCTGCAATGCTTCGCTTGGATTCCTTCCAAGCGACTTTCCTGCATTTATGGCGCCGTTCTCCCCCCCTGCCTCCTATTGCGGTCACCGAGCAAAACACATCAAGTCGACATTCAATATTACTCCCGTCGAATTACTGTGAATCTCGAGGGATCGATACAAAGGAAACGACATCCTGGAACAATGGATAACCATGAACCATAACTCCTATACTATTGCATGAGTTTACACTTACAGGCGTATAATGGAGTGGATGGGGATGGGTTTTAAAGACCCCCCCCCCCAAATTGGCAAATGACGCGGGTAACTGTGGGAGGGCTCAGAATATTCGAGCGTTTTGGACGTCATCAATCAGCATAAGGAATATTTTCAAGTTTATGACCCCGGTAGTTCTTCTACGTGTAATTTCAATTTCTATACGTACAAAGAAAAAACAATAGTCTTGCCTTCTTTTTCTCTTGAAAAATATCACCTATAACCGGAAAATCAACCAGTTGATGAGCTTTATGAGAAGTTTATTCCAAAGAATATCCCTTGTATAAAAAAAAATGCCCATTGGAAATAACCCATTCAATATCAAGGAAACAGTTTGGATATAGAGCCGTTTGCAGTGTTGTTAAACTTTATCTACGTCGTGACAATCCATCTGATATACAACACGCGTATGAAGATTCCCGGAGACCGGATGGCATCCAATCATATTCGATAATTGATAGAGTAAGCTCTCCTAGTATGTATGTCGACTGTAAGGTCGGAATTATACGTTATAATTAATGCGTCGGCGAAAGTGGCTTACCGAATTCTGAGCATAAATTATGAGGGTAATTCTTGAGTTTATGATCGCTCTGTTGATAAACATGCTGTTAAACGTCAGGAACTATACATGTTCGTACAGGCCGATGACTTTATTCTTGGGAGTAACTGCAGAAAGGAGAATTTGGTTTGTTATATATAATATTCACCTCCGGTAGACCAGTAGGCATAAACGACTGCTGATGAGGGGGCGTATAGCGACGGTGTGTGGGGGTGACAAAAAATCCGGAGGACAACACGAAAAAGGAAAGAGAAGGAAGGGAAGGCGATTGAATATAGAAGAGTGAGTTAGGAGAGAATAAGAGTGTGAGCTCTTATCGAATATTTCGATTGTTGGGACTTTAATAGCTCTCGAGTCATTGTCATTTTGCCGACTTCTTCAGGAAGTTGCCACATCGGCAACCAAATTGAGGTTAATGTTAGGGCTCCGTACATGGTACGGTGCCGGCAGGATTGCCGGAGGGACTGGGTCAACCATGCCCGACACGCCAACAATTTTTGGCTAATCATTCCGTGTCTGATATTCATCTTTTTTTCTTAAATCTTCAACTTGTTTGGTGCGCCCTGTTTCCACCGTCAGGTTGCCCAACGACCGCCGATGCGGTAATTATTGGACGCTCCGAGTCTGTCCGGCAACCCGGGAAGCTGAGATCGGGAATGCCCCCGTAGATGAGCTGTTTTTTTATTCCTTGCCGAAGGCAACAGAATCTATGCAGTCATGTCGTGCTAGTTGTTTGTTGTAGTGTTTCTGTGTGTACACTCCTTTCAGCCACGACATTCTAACGGACGTAAAATGTATAAAATAAAGTTTGAGCCAATTATGCACGTGGGTTGCTCATATGGAGATGATGAACCCTATGTTTTTAGTGCCAGTTCAAGTCATTCAAGGTCACGACAGGGCAAATTTCAAAAACCTGTCAGGGTTAGGGTTAGGGTCATATTAGGTATTTGGGTTGTACTCTCCTGTTATGTCCTCTGTAAAAGGTCAAACAGCCTTAAAACACCTGATAAGCTTCAAATCTTCATATGTCGCGTCGCAACGGAACATTTAATGGGGTTGGCGTTATGGAGATTTGCTTCGTCTGTGCAAACAACATTTGGGTGACACTATTTTCTTTGACTCCCTTCGACCTTTCGACCCTATTTGAGCTAATCAGTGTCGTACCCACGGGAGGGGGGGTCGAATCCCCCCAGACCCAAGTGACCATAATTTTGTAACACAATACTGATTTTTGGCAGTTCAGTAGAGCTTCTGCTGCAGCTGTTTTTAGCACATAATTGCAGCAGGGTAATGTGTCTAGGGAGTGCCCCATAAATTGTACTTTTTTTGCCAATAGGAAAGTGGAGGCCATTTACTGAGGGCGCACCTCCCTTTGGTTCCGATCCCTCAACCACCCCCCCCCCCCCCTTTCCCCCAACCAAATCTCTCGGTACGCGCCTGGACCCTAAGACCTTTGACCTTCTGGGTTAGGTTCTTTTTCTTTCGTAACGACTATCTCGGTCGTGTTGCAACAAACCATAAGTCAATTACAACCAAAACTTCTGACTAAATCAAACCTGATGCATTCCATGTTCGACATATTCTGTCGTAAGATGAGGTTCTGTTCGTCTGTGTGGCTAACCACTGGACCCACTTTCATATACCCACTCAATTGGATTTGTATTGGACATTGGCATCATTGACTTTTTTCTATCTTGTTCTTTCAAACCTGGAGTGAATCAGGCTATTGTGAATAATACATATAATAATCCATGAAGCAGTGCATTTGATTACTCTTCACCAGCATAAGCAGATAGAAACCCTACTAACTAATTTCGGAACGTAGGGATTGAAGGCACAAAGTATTATTAACATGTAGTAAATTACCAAAGGAGGGACGTTTTTATTTGAAACCGTCCACTCGACAGCAGAATCCGGATGATGTTGGTGTATGTATCCTGTGTCGTTATGTTACTTCAAGTTCCGGGGGGGGGGGGGGCACTTTCTTCATGAGCTTTCCTCCTCAAGTGATCTAGGCCATTGGTGGTAGGCTAACGTTAAAAACGAGCACTTCGGGCTATCCCTACCGGTAGGGAGCCAATAAAGTGATTGACGAGCAAATTTTATAGCCCTCCCTTTCTTTTTAAATTTCTTCTGTAAAGATCATCAGCCCCAGTGAAATACTCAGCCTCCGGGGATACTCCAATAGTTGATGCACTGATTGCCGTGAGGGAGATAGTATTTTATTCATTATTTCATCGTTGAACCTCTTCGAACAAGCTTTTACTTCTAGGTTTCCATGCTTCCCATTATTCACCCTCTCCTTGGAACGGTAGGCTATACCCAAGGCGCGGCGATCATGGGGGCACGGGGGGGGGGGGAAGGGCGTCCCCCCAATATTTTGGTTGAGGGGGACGCAATGCACTTTGTCCCCCCTCCCCCCCAATATTGAGCCGCGACTTCTAATTCGCTGACACTGTTCCCAAAATTTCCAGCGGCAACCGTGTTTAAATGATGGCATATGATATAAAAGATCATTTAAGTGAACTCCATCTTCTGATTTCGCGGGTACATGTTTTATATACGGTATAGTGTTCAGACATGATGTGCCTTGTGCGACAATATGATGTTCTTCACACAAGATGCCGAAATTTACTATGGGCTGTTCTTCATACCATGAAGAAGGGTTCTCCTTCAATATCGTTTGCATAAGACTGGCCTTTCACCAGCTGTTTGGTGTTGTTTTAATTGTTTCATCATTGGCGGTCGTTCCTGTTAGGGGACCAGTTTAGTTGAATAACAAACAAACATACCAATGCTATCTTGAGGTAAATGGGGGGGGTTGAACGACGACCCGGGGGCGAAGGAGGTAGGTCTACCACCCAGCGGGATCTGTGACTGTTTCGCATATTTCTGGGGTTCACGTTGCACATCCTATCACTGTGAGGGCACACGTATGTGCGGTCTCAAAAATGCGGCCGGGGAACGTCACAAATTGCGTTGTCAAAAGTCATGATTCAAATTCGGGTGAAGAAAAGGCCAGAGGTCCAAATATGCCTGAATGTTGATGGAATGCCCAAGAGTGTTAATTACTTCGTTGTTTTTGAAGGGAAGAGGTTGAGGCGACGGGGGGTACTATTACCATCTGGCGGGACTTGTGAATTCGTTGGCATTTATGTCTATTCGCAAAGTCCAGCAATCAATTTATGGGACAGTGCGACCACTTGTTGAACGCTGGGTGCGTGCACGGTGCTAGTCTAAAGGGGGCACACGGTGCGAGTGGAAACCACCCTTATAGCCATCGAAGATTCGGCAGGAACGCCACCACTTCGTGCAAGACATGATTCAAATTCGGGTGAAGATATTTTATATCCAAAGAATTTCCTGACTTTTCGATGAAATATGAAAAAAGTGTAACCTTTTCGCGAGCGCTTTCCGCGCAATGTGCGGTTTTACTTCCCTGTGTTGTAACTCATTTCTACACCTGTCTGTGGTCCCCAATTAGAGTCATGCGGCCTGTGGACGAAGAAATATGAAAATGGGGCGGTAATCTGTGATTTTGGGGCTACTTCGTTAAGAATGACAACCGACAAGATGTTTCCATTGTCATTTACAATACTACACTCCTCTCTCTTAATGAGCTATTGCATGACCCTCAAAAGAATGCTACTCATGATGTCCATATATAACACTATTACCAAATGGAGAAAGTACAGTTCTTGCAGGAAACAATCTACGCGCACTTGTACTACTTGTTTGGCCAATTATATACCTTCCTTCCAACATACAAACCACATAACTGATAATCAAACCTACAGTGATAACAAAACAAACGTAATCCAAGATGGTCCTGGCTCTTCAATCTCCTGAAAAGACGAAGATCTGGGGTCTGGCTGGAGTTTTACTGTGAGTTCGGACTTGTTCTGACTCCAAGGTCAGAGATCCTGTTTTTCCAGATGTTCCGGGATCCCGAAAAAAATTGCGCGCTTTGCGCGCACCTAGTGATCATACTGTGCATCACAGACTCTTGAACATTCTGGCCAAAAGTTAAAGTCGTGGTAAACAAGCAGCGATAAGCCGCGAGTCGGACAAAATGTTCAAATTTCGCACTGATTACAGAATTTTTTGATCACAAAATGCCCAGGTGTGACGCTTGGTGTACAGGCAGCCTAAACGCCTTGGAGGGGTAATTTTCGGTCATCTGGTGGGCTTGCGCAACTAAAAGATTGTTTTGGACGCTCCGCTCCACACTAAAAACAAATCACAAATCCTGAGTAAGCAGATCGCATCTAAGGACTGAAAATCCAAATTATTTCTGTTTAGGAGTGTCTACATGCATCAGATTGCATCTGAAATGCCACCTGAAATGCAAACATCTCTAAAGTGGGAGGCGGAGTATTAGCGGTCCTCTTAAAAGTGAGATCTATAAATTCACTGAATCTTGCTGCCCTCGATTCAAAATCCGAGCAGCAAATCGCATCCTAGGCATGTGAAAATGCGAGAATATTTCTGGAATGAAGTTCGTGTTTTGGAGTGCTATGTTGCACCAATTGCATCTACTGTTACGGAAAATGCGAACATTTTGAGGGGAGCCGCTCCTCCCCTTTGACGCTCCCCAACTCCATTAGCAAACTTCAGTACCCCCCTCAAAAATATGTCCCCGCCACGATTTTACTAAATGTTTGGCCACTGCTGCCAGGTGCTGTGTGTCAGTCGTGAGCTGTGGCTACCAGCTGGCCGTCACTACCCAAACCTTACCCAAATACCGAGATTGCCACTAAGGCCAGTCTGAAAGCAGTTGGTATAGAGAGTACAGTTATAAATATATGCGTTGGTTTATTTGTGTATCTCACCTAGCTTTGTGGCGAGTCGGCACCTGCCCGTGTCATAAGGTGGATAACGTGTCCACAATCCATCCACGAAAACAGTTCACAGATGAGATGGGCTTCAATCGACTCACTGAACTCTTAAACTGTGAACTCTCGGTCTCGGATGATCCCTTTTCACAAAGTTTACCAAACTTCTTAAAATAAAAAAGAGACCCCCCCCCCAAAAAAAAAATACAAAAATTGGAAACGCCAAAATGCACCTTTCAGTATACGGGGTAGGGTGAGTTGGAAAAATGAATCTGGCCAGTTGGAATTCTCACTTCTTCACCCCCATTCACATTCACCTTCATATCTTTCATTCACGCCCCCCCCCTCCCCCCGCCCCAATCATATGACCCTTGCTACAACGTCCCTGCGTTACACACATTCATCATTTCGGGATTGCGACAAGAGGTCGGGACTTTCCCGATTAGTAACGGTGATATCAACAGCAACACGTTTCATTCCAATGCTCGTAAGTCGTAACCTTACGGCGCTATCCCTACGGCCTTTGCCTTGTACGTTTGCCCGCACTAAATCAATGACCCAGGCCTGATCGATTTCCCAGGATTTTTTTTTTCTTTTCATCAAAGATATCGGAGCATCACTCTCCTCTGTTGTTCCTCAATGCGGATTAATAGGGCCAAGTCTCGTCAACTTAGTGACTTGTTGTGACTAGAAATAGGGTAAAAAGGGGGAGAGTTTGGAAAATACGGGAGTGAAAAAAAAAAAAACGGTCAAAAACGAGGTGTTGATATTGGGGGGGGGGTAGGGTGAGGTACACAAACGCCCTCGGAAAATCTCAGCACCCCCGTGAAAAAAGTGTTCCCCGCGGGCCTGGATACTTGGTACATTTGAGATTTTCCCCGTTGCTTGGCTTTTTTTCTACACGAACCGTCGCAATGTGCCCATCCCTTGCAATTGAAAACACGACTTGCTTCTTGTAGGACATTCTCAGGAAGATGTGTGTGTCCTGTACACACAGCGATAACATGCCCTCGAGCTTGGCCACTTCTTGGATTGGGGTACTGGCCTTGGCTGAGATTGGTTCCGTGGCTTCCGCATGACCATCCTCATCTACTATCTACTGGCTGTGAGTGTGCGTTCGATGTTATGGTAGGATTGAAGCTAGGATTGGTTAGTTCCCCTCCCTGAAATTCACGAGTTTGCTTCGAGCAGTTCCATGGCGTTGCCGATTTCAATCTGCCTGAGCTAGTGCTAACTCTTTCACTGATAGCATTCCACGTTGGATCGTTTGGTCTTTAGACCACAACTAGTCGTCTCTTATCGCCGTTCACGAAGTCGCCAAATTCACATGTGGCTGTGCCAGTTCCTTAAGTTGCACAAGGTAGGCTGAAATGTTCTCACTTTTCCTTTTGATCAACGCTTGTGGACCGAATCGGTTCGCATAGTGAAGGTTTCGGAGCGTAATGGTTTTTTAAGCATCTGCTTGAGTCTGTGCCAGTGATTTGTCAGCAGCTTCTCCTGGTGATGACAGTGACTTCAGGAGAGCATAGGCTACATGGTCTATTACAGTTAGGAACGTACTTACAGCTTTCTTTAGCCCCAGCAATGCTGTTATGCCTTGAAAAAATAGTTCGCACCGTTCAAGATAACATTCGATGTTTTCTTTTTCCGAATATTCGCCGATACGGCTCTGGGTGCTGCCATCTTATATTGGTTATGTTTCCTGAAACTCAGCGTGAAAACGATTTACCCCGTTTATTTCCGAAAATCCCGTACTCCTGCCCCCGCCAATTGTGATATTTTTTGGGCTACTTCGTAGAGAAGGACACCGACAAGATGGTTCCATAGCAACGTGACTGGTGTATTTCAGGAAGCCCCGTACCGATCTTGGATCAGAGGTGCCACGTATTGTACAGATAACTACTAATCTTTGAGTCAAAAATCTCAGGCCTATCTCAGTGATAGTTCAGGGAGGGGGTCCGTGCATTGTCTTTGGTCAAATTGGATCCTGCAAGATTTCGCGCTTCGCGCGAACGTAGTGGTTTGCTGTCATGCCCATTTTCATTGCTCTTTCTGATACCATAACTGCTCACTGCATGCGTAATTTAGAACTCCACACAGCACCCAAACCTTGAAATGGATCCCTAAGGCAATACGTTTTTTTTGATAACCTTCCCAATCTAAAATTGGGTATCAATTTTTGGAATGATGCTTACTGTCCTGCAAGGCACGGGAAGTGCCGTATTCGGCAATCTAAGGGGTCTGTCAAACGGAAAATTTTTTTCTTGTACGCTCCGCGCCACCCTGTGGTGGCCGCCCGCTAGTAGTATTCTCTGTGTCCGCCGCCGTCCGCCCCCCCCCCCCAATCGCCAACACAAATCGCCGCTCTTGCCTATACCCCAGATTGTGGAGCACCATGAATCATTCAACTAAGAGTAATTTTTTCGAGACCCTATACACCTTACAGTTGACTAATCCTTCAGCAAGGTATGTAGCAATATATACTCAGGGTCCCCCAGGGCGGCTGTAGGGATTTTCGTTTGGGGGCAAATGTCATGTGGGACGGATATGGGGGAGGCGGTCTAAGGGGAGGGGTACTGCCCCACCTCCCTTTGAGAGTTGATCCAGAATAACTGTGCTTAGATGCAATGGTGTTATCTTTCACTGTAGTTCAACTCCTCATTGCACGCCAAAAAAGTGTTACGTCTTGAATTTCAGTATGTCTTTTAGAACGTTTCACATCATTCCATGATATCATGCGGTCTGTGAATCCGTAATAATGCTTACCGAATCATGGGGGTCGGACTAATTTTTCAAATATTACCCAATGAAACGTGAATTAAAAAACCCGAGCAGCTGGATCATCTATTTCAATTTGTCAAAAGACACTTTGTACGCCTTTGTTTCAATTATCAGAATCAACCGACAACCAACTATACCTACCCCTGTGACATGTAGCCCCAGAACATGTCAGTTTAGCTTGAGGTGGCGATCGCACTTGCTGCTGAATTTAGCAATGATATCTAGAATGTCCCCTGAAAATCTTTCTCCATGCCATCAAAGCTAAGGACGAGAGTCGAGTCCTGACCCATGGCATTTCTTAGGTAGGTTTTCAGTCTTCTTAACACACAGAAATGATCTCTCTGGCGGTAGCGGAAGATTAGGAAGTGTCATTAAATCCGTAAGAGGATGTGCAAAGTATAGGGAACATATCTCGCTTTCGTGTCATATTCGGATTGTTCAGTTATCTGCCTTATTGTTAGGGGATTCCTGCGGGCGTTTGTATTGTTTTTTTGTTCTAGTCATGTTGTTCAGAAGATTTGCCTCTGGAAAAGAGTGTTTTTCTTTGATCTGTCGTGTAAGTGGTCATTCGACGATCACACACGGCGTTCTCAACCTCTCTGTATCCCCAATGGTCTCCGCGGGTGATTGGATGCCCATCGCTGTCTGGAACCCACATTCAAAGTCATGACGTTCTCGGAAACCCGTTCTTCTGTACGTTGTTCGCCCGTGTCCGACAGGAGGGCCCTTTGAGGAACGCGTGTTCACCTCTATAGAGTTTCTCTGCGTTAGGGAATACCATTTGTGTACCCACCAAATTTGCTTGGTAAACGTCTTCTACGCGGCAAACGCATAGCGCTTGAGAGGAAGAAAAACGATGTTATACAGTTCGAAGTTTTAATTAGTTATTGTCCAACGTAGCAATACAGTTACTAATTAGCCTCGCGACGCTTCCACAAATGTGCTTTGTCGGGACATGGGGCTCGTAAGTGTTATCCCCCCCCCCCCCCAAAAAAACTTTGGGTAATGGTTAAGGGCGTTACATCCGCCTACTTGACGTTTTAGTGACTGAAAACCTCAAGATTTCGATCAGATGGGAAGTAGGATGGACTTGTTTCAGAATATGAAACGGAACCAAATGAATCAGCCCGGGAAATGGAATGGAGTGTATGGGCCTCCATCAAACAACACCTTCATTTGACATGTTTATTTGGGAAATGTTTGGGGGGGGGCATTGCCCCCCCCCCCCCTGCCCCGATGGCCAGCCCGCCACTGAGGCAATTACCACGAGCGACGCACGGCCTTCCCAAACTAGTGGTCTATTTTTTTTTTCACATACGAAAAGAGGGATGTCACCTCGGGTTCGCGTGTATAACCGTAGGGCACAAAACTGTTCGCCAATGAAGACCCCGGATCGCAGAGAACACTCCATGCCCTTGTTTCAAACTTCAACTGTCTGACTGTAATCATTTCAGTATTCGTATTCGGTATTGCAGTAGGACATTTCCCAATGTGCTTTCGGATTTGGTTTAGAGAATTCAAAAGGTCAGCTGCAGACAGGGTATGTGAGTTTCCGAGGCATGAGAAAATTAGGTTAGTCGACTTTGTCAGACTGCACTGAGAGTGTGAGGTATTGCCCCCCCTGATTCCATTCAACCTAGGCTGCTATACCAGGGAAGTGCTTAAAGTGGTTCGATGGAAATTGGAGAAACTGTCAGAGATTCTTGGCTGGAATTCACTCATTCGAAGGTTTCTGAAGTTTGCAAGCGTCGATTCGGGGCGCCAAACTTTTGGGGAGGCCCTGGTAGCAGTCATGGAGGAATCGATGGAAAACTATAGACCTTTCAGGGAACACAGCACCTATATCCTTAGTGGTCTCATCACGCCCTTCACAGTTAAAAAAAACTTTTTATATATAAATAAACCGGAGGTAGATTAAACTGCTGACGTGGGGGCGAGGGCCGCGTATAGGAGTGAGTTCCCTTGTGTCAGGGCAGTGAGTGGATGGACCCCTCTCGGCGACGAGTCTTAGCCAGTCGGGGAAATTCTGGCGCCGCCACTGAATTAAACGCCAGATCCGTGTTGTAAAAAAATGATGGATTGCACGGGTCGTTGAGAGGATGAGCGGCAACAGAGTACCCTATAGACCATGGTTTCCCCAAACCTGGGATCGCGACTCCATGGGTCGTGAGCAATTATTTACTCAAGTATCGCTGGTTACCCTGCTTCTGTATATTCACGTTATGTTTTCACATAAAAAATACAAGTAGTACTATACTAAAGGTAAGGGAATGCATGCAACTCTTATTCGGAGACAAGACGTGGGGTCGCGCTGGATAGGCCTGCGGAAAATGGGGTCCCGTCGCTTCAAAAAGTTTGGGAACCACTGCATGATTCACGTGCATTCATATTAAAATGCCTGGAATCGTCTATTGGTAACAGGCTGCATGTGTCTGCTAGCTGGTTCTTCTATGATCACCGCCTCCACCTTCTCCAGATTCACCCTGTCCCAAACAGCTATAATTAAAGACAACTGCAGGATGGAATTTAAAGAGGCTGGTATATTAGCTGGAGAAAAACTGAATGCGTCAGTCCAAACCCGAAGTTACAGTCCTTAGAAGTTTGTGCAACACTGCATGTGTATTACGCAAAATCGAAAAGCATCCCATCATGCAATAATAAATTATATCATACTTGCACAGACCTGCAAAAACCTTTGTTTTCTATTGAAATTCACACATTATTTTCACTTCGAAACATTTAGTCTATGGGAGAGGATTGCTGTAGTTAAAGAATTACAACAGAGCTCCTGCTAATTGTTTACTCATTCAATACAATGAAACAATGAACTACATGACTAACTTCCGGCTGTTCCAAGTGTGACTTCATGCGTATTGCACATTGGAATTCTCCCCAATTTCCTCCGGCATCATGGGCAAACTTTGAAGGCCACTAACTCAGTCCACATAGGAACATCGTATTGAAATGGGGTTTGAACCGATAGATACAGTTTTCCATTCTCCACGTGTACCTCTTGTTAACCCAAGCCCGCAATAGTTGTCCTTTAACCTCACTGCTATTGGAGCTCTGAAATAATGATACATAACTATACACGTCGATGCCTGCACTAGAGTATACACCTGCACTAGAGTCGTTATGTATGTAGACTTGTAGCTAAGTCCCCAACTGGTGCATGAGAGCTGAAGCACACGCGACCATGCAGGCTATCTGGGGATTTAGCTTTGTGAGTTAAATGCCAGATGCTATTACCATTTCAGCCATTATTGTTCCAGGTGCAAAAATACATTTGCTTCCATGGGTTCCAACTGAGAACTTACCAAATTCCCAAGATTGTCAGTCCAAGGCCCTTTGGCAAACGCTGCAGAATTCGGTTGAGGCAACCTGAACCCCCACCCCCCCCCCCCCCCTCCTTATGTCTAGCCGGTCCCTGGATAACATCTGGCGTTCACTCACTCGCAGGTTATACACCGTTTGCAACCCGCTCAACTGACGTGATCAGTCGTGCAACTAATATCGTTCTATATAGCCTGAACAAAAAAACACGATGTAAACAAAATCATAAACACGAGTGGTTAATATGTGTCACGCCGTGGCCATCATATCACGCTTTTGATACATGCAGTCTAAACCGATTTTAATACATCAGTCTGTATAATGTATGTACGCTTCATCATCGGAGAGGTTCGCTCCATCTGCCCTTACGACAATTTCATCAGATCGAATGTTCTTTTTATAACCTTTCATCATCACGCACAGTAAATGAACTTTATATTACTTATCACGTGTTAGAATAAATTAGTGGCGTACAAAAACCAACCGAACATCACGACGGGCTTCGTGATCTCTACTCGAGGAGTGCAGGACGGATATCGGTAGACCTCCTTCAAAATAGACCTATCTGAACTCCTATACAGCCTGAAGGTGCACATAGTGAGGTGGGCCTGCGGTAATCCCTCCTGGACAACGAGACGACGATCCAGAAAGAGTAAGTAACTGATATATTACAACCGTACAGTTATCATCAATATTTTCAGGATTGAGGTTAATAATATTTAAAACTGGATACAATAATAATAATAATAATAATAATAATAATGATGATAATAATAATAATATAATAATAATATAATAATAATAATAATACTAATAATAATAATAATCATAATAATAATAATAATAATGATGATGATAATGATAATAATAATAATTAATAATAATAATAATAATAGGGGTCTGAACTCCAATAGCCTATATGTATCACCAGCCACAGCGTAGTGGTTCCGCTTCAGATGGACCTGCTGACCTATTTCGTCGAAACTATCCGTGTTCGGCGATTAAACATACCACTCACTCACTAGGTCGGCCACAGCCGAGCTCTAGCATTGATCCTCCATTCATCCCGGACCGCCATACAGCCAGCAATTTCTTTTGGTTCCCTCAGTTCAGTGTCCCTCTTCAGAATGTCGACGACTGTAACACGTTGTCTGCCTCTGTTCCTTTTCCCATGAGTGGGCTCCCAGAGAACGAGCTGGTTTGCAGGAAGTTCAGGATGGCGGTGGCAGTGTCCAGCAAGAGTCATTCGCCTGTATGCTACCTTCTCTCCTATTCTGGGGAGTGGGGAGCTCACCATAGAGAATGTTGTTGGGGATGTGTTCTCTACAGTTGATGTTTAGAGCTGCTCTCAGCATGCGAGTATATGTACGGTTGAGTGACTTCCCTAGGACAGGTGTCAAAGTCAAAGTTTCATTCCTACAGGACAGATTCAACGGTGGCTTGGAAAACGTTCTGCTTTACATGCCGACTCATCCGGGAACCCCACACCCTTTTCATCTTGTTGAGGGCTGTCCAAGCTTTCTGATCTTGATATCACCTTTGATGGGGTTGACCCACCAGCCAAGGTATTTAAAGTCGGTAACTTCCTCAAGAGCATTTCCCTCAATTGGAGTGTCCTCAATGGGGCAGGGTCTGGAACATTATGTGTAAGGACTTTGATCTTTTTGCTTTTGCAGGTCAGTCCCACCTTCGCACATTCACTTTCCTCAAGAGTAAGCAATTGTTGTGCTTGTTGGATGTCAGTGGCGTAGCCAGAAGTGAAGGTACAGGGGGCGTAATCCAAGTGCCGCAGACACCCCTCTCGGGGTTCTTGGCATGCTCCCCCAGAAAATTTTGGAATAATAGAACCTTTTTCCTGCAATCTGAGACCTATTCTGGGCTGATTTCTGATTCTAATTTAATACTTGTCTGCCTAATTAAGTTTTATTGATTTTCCTGGGCCGGCAAACGGGGGGGGGGGGGGGGGGGGGGGGGGCGTACGCCGGCTCCTCCCTATGCTGGCTACGCCACCGGATGTTGTCACTCAGTAAGCAGTCAGTCATCGGCAAGTCCAAGTCGGTACAAGTGACACGGCAGGGCATCTCCTCGAATTCCTTGGAGTTATTGGCGAACGTTAATTCAGTCACATTCCACTTGTGACTTGGCATAAAGCATAATCAGAGTACGATTACAAAGATAATGGGGGCAAGCGTATCACCTTGCAATACCCTGAGAAGTTCCTCGTCTCTCCGTCTGAGTGACAATTTTTGCAAGGTGTGTTGGACATAGGTAGGAATCTATCGAACGGAGACAGCAAGTTCGGGGGGGGGGGTTAACATAAGCTTTTTAGGATCATGATCATCTTGCTTATGGACTGAATCAAAAGCCTTCTTGAGTCGATGAAGTCGGTACAGCTGAAAGATTGTTCGTTAGCCTCCTCGATTATACGTCGTGGAGCCAGCAATTAGGCCACGGTGGTTCTCTTGGCAAGAACTGACGAAATCCAATTCTGGTTAAGTTCTCAGCTTGGGGTCGGTGGTGTCCCTTAGACGATTAAAGATCATACGGTTCATACGGCTGAAGAGCATAGCCATACGAAGAAATAAAATTGACCTAGAATCGATCATGGTGGATATTCAGCATGAACTGTGACCACTTGACACACGTCCCTCCATACCTGTCAGAGAGACTCTCGGTGGGTTAGAAAGTGGGTGTCGCCATGCACATGACTGAGCCTGGTACCCTTATTTGGATCATTCTCGCGAATTTTGAGGTTGGTTGGATTTCTAAGGCATGTTTGATACCCTAGCTTGTAGGCATATGTGTGTTCACGCTTACTATAATTGCTTGGTATAGGTTAGTTGGCGAAACCGCGAGGGAAGCTAATTTCATAAACGATACGATGATTAGGCCAGCAGAACGGCAAGCAATACAAACTTATTACACTGTTTGCGAAATATCATTACCGGAATGTAAATATTTAGGCCTACTAACAACATCGGGTAAATAGTCGCGGTATAGAATTATCATGGGAAGGTCGTTATCGTTGGTTGGGTAGGCATATCGATTTATGTAGTGACCTTTGTATTCTGTTAAGGATATTCGAGTGCAAGTTGTTAGGCTATAGACGATGGGGGAGGGGGTGCGCGCGCGTGCGTGTTGTTGTGTGTGTTGTAGGTACGTGCGTTCCATTCACATTTTCGAGACTTCACAGATACCTGAAAGAATCGTGCATACTATAACGATTTGCTATGTTCTGTTGCGTGATTTTTCTAATTCGAACTTCACAAGAAGAAAAGTAGGGGGCCATCAAGGTAGTAAATGTCCTGAATACTAGAAAATAGACGAGATCATATCAATCAGGAAGAGAATACCTTCAAAGCAGGGTGCAATGATCAGCTCGGGAAATGAGGTTGAATCGAACTTTTTGCTGGGTGGCTGAGAGACAACTCCCCCAAGTATTGATAAACACTGATTTATAACACTTCGGGGAGTAGTACCTTAGCCAACCCAGAAAAGTTGTTGTTTTACCACGCACTTCATTTCTTTTACCGCGAAAAGCAGAACACTGTGTAGTGATTTACATACAACGCTGTTTCACGGTGTCACTGTGATCTCTACAAGACATGCGTGTGGGACAGTCGTAAGCATACCCCACCCTGTATGCCCTGTCCGGCTCTGCATGCTCAGGAATCATAAGATGTAAGGTTTAGTGATTGTAGTATTATAAGCCATGAAGATTCGTCCTACAGTTGTCCTGCTCGCTGTGTAGAGGTGACCAGAGAGGAGTGATTAACTAATTATCACGACCTGTGACCTTACCTATGATATGAATCAGAACTGCTTAGGCGTGTATTACCTCTAGATACATCAGAGGAAAAGAGAAGAAGGGTGGTTATATCGTGTGTTGACTCTTGGGTTTTCGCTCCTGTTTGGTCTTTTAGAACTACAGTGCATGCTTCATGACATATCTATGAGAGTGAAATAATCTCCTAAAGACATGACCAAAAAAATGGCTCCCCTCATGTGACATAGGCTACTCCAAGTGCAGTATAGGTCTTGGTATCTATTATTGAAGGAGGCACTGTTGTCTTAGTAGCAAACTGGCGAAGAAAAAACGGCGATGTTTGCGTGACCGTCACGATGAAGAATCGTCCCAATGCAATTCGTTCTCGACGAGTTTATCGTCAAAATGATATGCGAATATAATTAGGTCCGATAATATTAGCGCGGATCGAGTGTTGTCGTGGATGTCACGTAGACGGCACGTCCATTTTCCACCGGGTGTGTAAGTGAGACGATAAGCATCTAAGGCCAATGGTCAGTAAAATGATCTGGACTATTGGTTCTTTCTATTTATTACATTACGACAGCTGGAACCTCAGACCGACTTTCAGCCGAATCAATTAAGTGTAAGGATAAGGCACACTCAGCTATGGCAAAATTCGCCTTGTGACATCACGGGGGGAACTGCCCAAGTCATGTAAAACATGTACTTCTGAAAATGTTGTACCGAACAATATTTGAGAGGAATTCAATAAAAACCTACAGAATGAATACCAATTCCCGTCTTTCTGTTATGACCCAGCGCCCAAAAAATGCGCATTTACTTACTGGTAAGGGTCTATGGGCCGCCTTTGCAATGCCCCCCCCCCCCCCTCGTGATGTCATAGATTCCTCAACGTTCTCAAAGTAAATTGAATATCTCCCAAGGCAACATCAGAACCTCCAAGTTTAGGGTGTGGGGGTTTTGATATGTCTCTTTTCACCTGTTAGTTTAAAGCAAATCTTTTACATTAAAGTTGGTCTCAGATCGCTCAATGAAACATTATACAGAGGGTGATGTTCTTTTGAAATCATTCTACACGGAAACCTCGAAACACATTGGTGTGGAATTGAATGTAAATTTAACAACGCGCAAGATCATTCTATAGGCCCCTCACTTGTGGCTGCCCGACGAATTTTCTCTAGATGATAAGCTGTTGTACAGCAATGTATCACGGAAGCTCCGTATAGGAATTCTAATGTACACTGAGAGTTTACGTCCAGACCTCAACCGTGAGTGGTCCTCGAAACTGACGTCCGTATGGATGGACTGACAGATTGAGAAGATCTATCTATATCTATCTATCTATCTATCGATCTATCTGCTGTCCTCCTCCTTTCAGTCCTGTAAAACTTTTGCGTTGGGGGGCCACAAATGTTTCGTGCTCTGCTGAACCTCGACCAGACTTGTTATGTCGTCAATGTTTATTGACCGTGAGTAATCTTTAACCCCGGAAGGTCATGGTCAATTCAATAAAGAGTGGCCCAATGGGCTAATAAGTGCAAAACGCTACTTCCTCTACATATTTTGGTGCACATTGATGATGTTCGGTCATAATCATGCTCTAATAACCGTACTTTCAGGGTTCTCAGAATTTTGGTCCAGGCCCACTTTGGCCGAGGGAATAAGGGGGAAGCCCATTTTAGGAATTCACACAATGGTACTTTAACTGCATCTCCTCCACAGCTTCACTTAATTTTTCTTCATTCAAATTCATGTAATGTTCCTTGGTAGATGCTATTGGGGGTGTTCAGGAATTCTCCCCTGGTGCCCGGACCGAGTTTGGTCCCTAGGGGCCCTTATGAAATACTGCAAATCTTGTACTCCTACAAATCTAGTTGTAACCCAGCTGATATTCGGTTATAATGACGGTCTAACAGTAGCCGTACGTTCACCAGGGTGCCCCCGGATTTGGGACCCAAGGCCCAGTGTGGGCCGAGGGCCCATCATGTGGAATTACGCAAAATGCTTCTCCTCTTACAAGTTTTTGGTGCAGCAGTACTGTATTCCCTCATATTATGGTCCAACAGTGGTCCTTTGGGTGTTCAGGACATTTTGGTTCAAGGTCCCCTGGCCGATGGTCCATTTTTTATGAAATTTCACATCGAATTTCACACGATTGTACTTCAATTCATCTCCTTCCACAAGTTTCCAATTGATTTTTTTTTTAAAGTTACATGTAATGCTCCTCGGTTAGTGTCCATCAGGAGTGTTTGTGAACTTCCCATGGCGAGGACCAACGTGCCCAAGGCCCATCATGTTAAAATCATGCAAAATGCTTCTACAAATTTTGATGCACAATTTCATGCTGGGGTTCTCAGGAATTTTTTGAACTTTTTGAGCTTTGACTTGAACTTGAGCCCGGGGCCGGGCCCATAATGTGCAATCACGCAAATGCTTCTCCTCCCAAAGTGCTGATGCTTGATCATAATGATGGAATAGCCATACCTACGGACTTTAAAAAAAATGGTCCGAAGGACCCACTTGGGCCTTACACAAGCCTATATACCTATCCAGCGGGGGGGGGGGCAACAGTTGCCTTTTTGGCCCCAAACAGTCATGTCTTGACGGGATGTCGCCAAACTTGACACATTGTTAATTGACCCATGAACATGTTTGACTTTCGTGCAGGTCAGGGTCAAGGATCAAAGGTCAAGAGGTAATATAGGCCAATATGTGGTGAAATTTCAAAATGTATATCTCCTCCTACAAAGTACATTAGATTTTCTTGAAACTGTGTTATAATTTTCCTTTGGAGGTGCTCTTTTCAGCTTGTTTGCAGATTTTGGATGCAACATCAGGTCGTTAGAATTAAAACAGTAACCTCTGATGAGAATAAGCAAAACATTCATTCGTTCGATGGTATTGACAACTTGACCCAATGTTTTATTACTCTTGGGACCTGTGAAGTCAGGTCCAAGGTCAGTAAGGGGCGCAATAGAACCACTGTGTGAAATTGTCCTCTTCTTCACATAATTACCACCCCTTGGAGTTGCTGACCATAGTCTGATTAACTTAATACCCAAGTACCGGCCTTATTGTGGAGCATCTTAAGAGCTGAACTGGATTGCACCGATTGGAACGTGTTGTGTCGACGCCACTGACGGCCTGACTGAAACCGTGAGTGACTACATTCAATTTTGCATCGAACTCACCATCCCCTCATCCCCTCATCATCCAACCAAGCCCGAGTAAAATATTCCTAACATAGTCCTGGATTACCAAGAAAGTGAAAGATTTAAACAACAAGAAGAAGGGGATTTCCGGAACGAGATGACCGGATGGAACTGAAGCAGGTACAATCCGAACTAAAACGAGCAATCCGTGAAGAGAAAGCGGCATACAGTACAGAGTTGAAGGTCATTTCACGGAGAACAACATGCGGAGAGTATGGGGCGGTAAGCGTTCGATGAGTGGGTATAGGAACAAGTCGTCATCTTGCCAATTATCAGAAATGAGTGCCAGATATGCAAACGAACGAAATTATTTTTATTAACCGTTTTACTCATCATGAACTTTACAGCCGAACGGAACAGTATCCGACAGCTCTTTTCAGATGATGATTTTAACTTCACAGTTGCGGAATGCGATGTTCGCCGCCACTTTGCCAAACTCAACCCAACACATGCTGCAGGACCTGAACAAAACTTCACCACGGGTGTTGAAACAATGTGCAATGCAATTAACATATATTTTACACACATTTTTAACATGTCTTATACAACAAGCACTATACCTTTCGTGTATTAATAACCAGGGGTAGCGCCAGCGGGAGGGGGGAAGGGGAACATGCCCCCCTCGTCGTGGAATTTTTCCCATCTCGTCGGGGCGCCCGAGTGGGTTACGCTTAAATTTACACACCCCGACGAGGGCCTGTTGCCCCAACAGTATACGTATTTCCAGCCTTCTTTATAGTGAAAATTCCTATCGTATGCCAAAATTGTCGTCACGCGTCGCACGCGTCTCATACCTTTAAATGTATTGCCAAGTTCCTCGCTCAAGCTTCATACCCGTTTCCCCCTCCTCCTACCTGCCTACCTTCCCCATACAGATTATACATAGTGCATGGCAGATATAGATAGGGACACACAATCCTATCTCCGAAACGTCCCTGCAAGAGATCAATGTTACAATATTCTGTTGGGGAGGATGAGCGTTCTGCCGTCTATACTGTTTTGCCTTTGTGTTAAGTGGCATGTGCTCTCACGCCGCAAATACTCCCATGTGCCCAGGATTCTCGCATGGGACTACCCGACCCTATTACTACGACGAGCGCCTGATGAGTGGAATGCTACTGAGATTAAGCATTGCTCTCAACAATGTGCATGTTATTTTTTCGTTGTATTTATTTTCTTTGAAGAAAACCAAATGTTGGGAAAAAAATTAAGCATCAAAAATGCAGGTTGTTTACCTAGCGGTGGGTGAGGCTCGTGGGGGAACCTGTACCCCCCGCCCCCCCCCCCCCCCCCCCCGTCGGGGAAATCCTGGCGCCACCACTGAATCATTCCCGTTCCCAACCTGTTACAATGACCTGCAGTACCAATGAAAATTTGCGAACGTATATTCTTAGAACAATTTAAGCCATTTGTTGCAACAAACCCACCTATATATAGAGCAATTTAGCCGTGGGAATCACGCCCGTGTCATGTTTTTCGACTTTTCTTCGGCCTTCAATACCATACAACCTCACGTTTTAGCGAATAAACTTGCCACAATGAAGGTCCCTGGTAACCTTATCGAATGGATCATTAATTACCTCACGAATAGAACTCGATATGTTACACTTAGCCCTACTTGTTATTCCGATATTATATATTCTGACACTGGTGCCCCCCCCCCCCCAGGGGACGGTTTTAGCACCGTTTCTTTTCACTTTATACACCTATGATGCCAAAGCTTCTGAGCAAGGGTGTTCACTCATTAAGTTCGCTGATGATACTGCCTTGGTTGGTTTAACGAGGGGTACTGGTATAGTGCATACCTCAAGCAGATTGAAATGTCATTAAAGTATAATATGAATAATGAATGCCCTAGTATTGAGCCCTGGGGGACCCCATACTTATTTTCTGGGGGAACTGATTGTTTACCTTTAAAACTAATTAACTGGTCAAAAGCTTCGGAGAGATCCAGAAACAGACGAATTGATTGTTGTCTAAGGTTACTTGCCCGGTAAAGCTGGTCAATGACATCAACCATCGCTAACTCTGTCGAGTAGCCAGGGCGAAAGCCAGATTGACAACTACCATAATTGTAACTAAATGAGAAATAAACTCGGGTGAAATGGAGGCATGTTGAAGGGTAAATGAACTTGTCCTGAAACGGAAAACAACTGAGCTGTCTCTCTATAGTCTAAAGCTTTCTGGCAAGTTTGGGCTTCACAGATAGGCCCCTACTTCATTTTCCACATATCTTTTGCATATGTTTCTTTTTAGTCTTGAAACAGGCGTTTGTCGTTTTTCGCCTCGTTTAATTTCATATCACTACGATGTGCAGTAATCAAAACAAGCTGCAGCCAAGGTCGACCGAGTTAATGAAATAAACGAGATAGGAACAGCCCTCTCGATTATCTGAAAATCTCATGGCATATAGTTTGCTTCATTCAGCATGCTAGCGGGCCATCAGGGAGTAGCGTGGGGGGTTCGGTTAGGGTGTGGGGGCTTTGATTTGCCGAAAGATCTGTAAATGGTGACTGATATGGGGGAGGGGTCTAAGGGAGAGGTGTCCCCATTCCCTTTGGATTCTTTTTGGCATCCTCACATGCAATTTGGGGCAACATAGGGTAACTTCTGAAACATGTACAAATTGGATATAGTAAATGACAAAGACCAGCTGCATGTGGCATCAGCGCAGCATGTGACGCAGCACCCTCTGACTTGTGGGCTGCAGTCTATAAGCCTTCAAATCCATTACTTCCCCTGAGTTGCGGGCGATTCTGGCATTCATCTAGCTGAGGTTAGCTATACCGGTGGTCGTTATATTATTAGTTATTTTGCGGACAGGTTTTCAAATAGCAGGCGTTGGGTGATTGGATGGTGAATGAGTTCATCGAATGGAGAACTGGAAAATCAGGAATAACCGATAAAGAAGTCTCCCATTCTCCTATTCTCTATTCAGCTTGCCTTCTTTCTTCCTCATCCGCTCTCATCACCTTATCTTCCCAGCTACCCTTCTCTTTTTGCCGACAGACCCGAATTTGCCGATACAGAGACCAAGTTATTGGGATGTGTGACACCGCCCACCCCCTC
The DNA here is from genome assembly GCA_026419785.1 of Sclerodactyla briareus. NCBI lineage: Eukaryota > Metazoa > Echinodermata > Holothuroidea > Dendrochirotida > Sclerodactylidae > Sclerodactyla > Sclerodactyla briareus. The sequence goes on from JAODTK010005718.1 coordinate 48,430, forward strand.
CCCCCATCCCCTCACCCCGCTAGCTACGCCCCTGCCCTTTGCCCAAGCTTGCCATATAATGAGCCAGTCCACAAATGAGATGATAATTATATCAATATATGGTGTCGTCATGCAAAGGGGTACACTGAGGGTGTGGGGAGCAGTCCTACCACGATCACAAGAACTTGAAAAATATCCCCCATGCTCATCAACTGTAGCATAGTTAAAGATTGACAAGTTGTTATGTTCCAATGCGTGGTGACAGTTCCTAAATAGACAGCGCTAATGGGGAACTCGCCCATACCCACCATGAACTGCTTCAGTGGTGGCATGGCACTTTGGACCGTCCACAGGCAAATACGCTTGGGATGTATCCTCGCCAACACTGTTATGTGTGTAAGACAGGATGGCGGTATAATTCGATTATAGCATCCGAAGCCCCCACACGAAAAAAAAATTGTTTGCCGTCGACGAACTCTTCGGCGACTATGATATCAAAAGAATCTCGCTGGAGTGACGTTCGTGGTCAGCTGGAGTTGATATATGCGGAAATGCCTAATCAAAACAAGCCCTTATTCTTTCATGACGACCTTGGTATGGTGTCGGCCCATCTCAGAGTATCCATCAAATGGTACCCGAACCTTGTCCTGGGGAGTCAACGTGAGGATACCTTTCACAGCGGGGGGAAGCGGAAAGAGCGTGCATATTGAGTTTCACGGAAAAAAAATACAAACACATCTACAGTACTACATGGATTATTTATGGCAGGCGGAATCCATTCTGCTTGCTATATACCGAACAAAGCATACCGGCCCGCAGACGGTCTTCAGCGTTTGTCATTCCTGCGTGACTTTCAAGTGAATCTAAGTGAGTCTAACAGCATAAAACATGCACCAGCACGGGTCCGGTGGTTAGTACTTGTATCATTGCAGTGTCATCTCAAGCAGCCAAGGCTGCTAAACTGGAAATATTGGAAGCTTCGACGGATTTGTAAATCAATACAGATGTGCCTAATAGTGACACCGCCCGCTTAAGTATAATCTGAGGTCAAAGTTAGAAATTCATGAAATTAAGAACGAGTTGGGGCATAAGCCATATGTAGTGTACGAAACCTTTCGGATTAGGCTAGTTATTTCAACAGGTCTTGTCCAAAACGCCGTTTCATAAAAAGTCGTTTCAGCACTTGGTTTTCATGAGCGCTAAAATGCAATTTCCATGGTTTTTAACCTTATCATTGGGTCACATCGGCCCTCGCGTTGGTCAATTTTTGTTCATGAATAATTTCCTAATCGTTCGGCGGCAAGTTCAGACAGAATAGATACAAATCGGCAGCTATTTGCTGTAATTGTTGAAAAAATGGATAGAGCATAGTAATACTAGTATGTTGCCGCTGCCCGTATATACTCGTCTAGCCCTAGGTAGAAGCCTAAGGCTAGGCCTATACTCAAGTATAGACTTCATGGTTATGTCAGAGTTATAATATTCAACTGTCAATAAGTATGCACGAGTCGCCATTTGAGAATCCTATTAGTTTGAATATGCCTACGCACACTATCGGATCGAAACGATAGCCTATAGCCTATTGTATGCCGTCCTATGTTTTAAATTTTTGGCCTAGGCCTAGCCTTCTTCCCGCCCTGGACTTTTTCGTTTTTTTTTCATTTTCCTTCTAGGCTAGGCTCGCCTGCTCTCGCATGCTTCATGTATCTGTATGAAAATAAAGGCTAGCCTAGCCTACGCCATATGCGAAACAAATGCTCCAAAGTTGTGGAACGAGTTTACCCAGCATAGCTTCATTTGTTTTGATGTACTCCCCGCTTTTTCAGTACAAGAATTCGGTACAATAGATATTAACGACCTCTCATACTGATTTCAACGGTGCATGAACCGTTGATTCATGACTATAGCCTTTTAGCCTAGGCTACTTCCCTTAAAAATTTGCGAAATTTTGTCGATAAGTAACCTGATGACTGGATGAATTCGCAAACATTCTATAATGCATCGTTCGCTACGTACTGTAACCGCATTTAGCGCTCCATTAACGGGTTGTCACGGTCGGTCGAACAATCAGCTATGTGGCGCTAGAACTACCCCAGCGGGGCGAGGTCCCCAAGCTGCCATTCACGCACTTTCATCTCATATATTCCCCGCGACACTGGAATTGTTCGGGATATTATGGTTTTGGGTGTGTAACCGTCGCCGCCGCCGTCCGGCTCCGCCGCCGACGGAAACTTTAGGCGTTTAGCGCAAAAACTCTTAACGCTTTATCCGATTGCATCTGGAACTTGCTACCCTTCCGCCCCTATGAAATCTCGGATAGTTCGAAAGTGGGCATCACTGGCAGATGCTGGGGCCGCTAAATCGCATCTTTACGCGAAATTTTCAAGATAGTTGGATTTGAACGAACTTGGTGGGTAGGGACTATATTTGATGGCCCGAAAAATGTGGAGGTCATTTCAAGGTCATCGAGGTCAAATTTGCGAAAATTTAATGCGATTTTCCACACTTTGTAAGATTTGAACCAAACTTGGTGGTGGGGGGCTACATTTTGTGCCTTCGTGGTCAAAATTTGCATAATTTCAATGGCCTATTTTAAACTTCATGGATTACAACAACACCTTGGTGGTGCAAAGTTTTATCTTTGTTTTCTTACCAAAATGGGGTCTTTATGGGGTGTTAGATACTTATCCCCAGATGCCTCAAAGCGGGATATACACTTGGGCGGTTTTACCCCCTACACATGCTATTGATGATTTTCCTTTCTTCCGTGATCCTCTCCCTCGCGGGAACTCGACAGGATCCATATGATTACCGCCAAGCTTACCTGGCAGAACCTTTCGTGCCAACTAATCACATTAGTCCATAACGTCCTTAACGTCCCTAAATAACTGCCGAATCTCTCGCCATGTTTAAGAAACTTAGTTTTCTTATTTCTGTCTGCCTGGTTGTGTTCAATGTCATTTACTTTTAGACTTTTATTCCGTTATCGCCTTAGGTTCGCCTTTCATTAAATTTTTCAAACCATTTATTTGTTTCTTAGCGTTGATTTGATCATTTCCATCGTTATAGTTGAGATATTTTTTCACATCACCCCCGGCCTTCTTCGAATCTTTATCCTTTTTTCTTATATAAGTTTTTTATTTTCGTTTAATGTAGTTTTTCTTCCACCCCGCGCTCGCCCTCCTGACATGGGCGGGTTGTGGCCCCGCTGGCGCTACTCTCGCGAACCGAACTGTTAGAGTTTGATACAAAAAAGCTTTGACGACAATGCATTAGGCCTATGGATTATTCGGAATTACAGACAAGAACAGATAAGGGTCTATGGTCCCTGGCAGGACGGACACGTAGGTATTCGTCAATTTTTCTAAGATTCAAATCGCAAATCAGAGGGAACGCACTCAAATAGTCAAGTAGTTGTTACAAGCATTGAGATCGATCGCCTTTTCGAATGATGGATTCAAGGTGGATTTCAATATTTCCAGGCCGTCCCGTCGCTGACAACCGATCCGAACCTGGCTAGAAAGCGGACATACCAATGCAGTACGTAACTCATTTATGCATCCTATGCGTACATACTAACAGCGCTATGAAACTTGAGACACCAATATGCTCCGATGAGGTCACTGTCAAAGCGAGTCTGAATCCCTCAGTCGGCCATTGTGTGTAAGTACTCACACGTAATCGGCCGATTTCGCTGAATAATAATGCTCACCCTGATTAGTTCGCGCAACTTTCTATGATCGTGTGCTACGGTAAGTTCGATCGGAAAACAGTGCCGCTTGTACCAGTGTCCGGGACTACCCCAGTAACTATACGCAAGAAAGGCATGGCTTTTCCCGTGTACTGTTGAGGATTCGCAGCTGTCCCAAAAGTTGCATTCGTTTTTTCCAGGTTTTATCCCTTGCCGCTGTAAGTTAAGGTCTAGGCTTGACAAGTACATCTTGAATAGACATTAAAATATAAACAATTCCGGTTCTTGAGCCTCTGATCTTCACCAATGCTACTTACAAGTTCATGTAGATAACTATTATAGATCATATAACATGCCGGTAGCAGCACATGGGCTCGTAAAGCGTAATTCTATAGGCCTATACCCGCAGCCTAATATACAACATTGTATTACAGAGGCCTTACGTTGACGGTTCCATTAGTTTCTGGTTTTCGGGGGGGGGGGGGGGGGGATGTTCATATTCCCATTCTTTCCCATTCCGTGTCCGCTTTTTCCTCCCCGCTCCTCCTCCTCAGTTTTGAACACAGTTCAGCCACCTTCCAGATACACTTTAACCTCTTTCACCTCATACGTTTACTTTGTTACATCGTTTCCTATGATACGTTCGCCTTATTGATTAAGTTTTCCGAACACGTTTTTTATTTTAGTTTCTTAGCGTTAATTTGATCATTTCCAATTGGTTATATTTAATATTTTGCTACATCCATTCTTCTTAATATTTCTCTTTTTTCGTTTTTTTATTTTCGTTTAAGTGTATTTTTCTTTTCTCATGTTTTTTTAATCGTCATAGAGCCTCTTAGTACTTGGCGCTATATCAAGAACCTATTTTTATTATTATTATTATTCTTATTATTATTCTTATCATTATTGGTATTATGATTCTTATTATTATTACATCAGTATTGGTATTATTATTATTATTATCATTATCATTATTATATTATATTCCGGCTCCCTTCCGTTGAAGCCCAAGGAGGGCACTTCATCCTCTAGTGTTGTTTGAAAAGTGTGTCAAACAATTTAATACCTACCTGGCCTATAGTACGAACGTTCCGGTTATTCTATAGTTTTCTCTCAATCTACTGTTTCCAGAGTCCTTCTCTGAACATTTCAATATAGGTGTCTTCCTGTTACTACTGATCCTGCTGATTTGGTGAAGATGAGCGCGTTAGTTTCTTAGCGTTAATTTGATCATTTCCATTGTTTATATTTAAATATTTTTTACATCGCATTCTCTTATATTTCTTTTTTATATTGTGTTAATTTCGTTTAGTGATTTTTCTTTTCTCATGATTTTTAAGCGCATATAGGCCTCTAGTACTTGCGCTATATCAGAACCTATTTATTATTATTATTATTATTATTATTATTAGTCATATTGGTATTATTATTATTATCATCATTATTGTATTAATTATTTATCATCATCATTATTGGGTATATTCTTATTATATCCTTATCCTTATTAGATTAATTCCGGTTGCCTTCCTTTAAGCCCGAAGAGGGCACTTCATTCCTCTATTGTTTGTTTGAAAAGTGTGTTCAAAACAATTTAATACCTGACCTGACCTATAGTACGCGAAATTTCAGTTATTTTATAGGTTTTCTCTCAATCTCCTGTTTCCAGAGTCTTCTCTGAACATTTCAAATTAGGGTGTCTTCTGTTCTATGATCCTGCTGATTTGTGACAGAGGGCGCGCGAAGGCCAGCTCAGCCTTGGTAATGTTTTTCTCCATACACACTTGCACTGCGTTTATTGACGGGCTGTAAATTTTTGACCGATGTCTCTGTCCCGCGTTTTGCTGTTTGCGTATATATTATGTAAGTTTGATATCCTATTTTTAATGGGATTAAAAAAAAATCCGACAGTATTTATGTCCCGATAACATATTTCGTTCCTTGTTCTTCTGAGCACAGTCTCAGTTACTTTTTATGTGAAGGAATTTACGGCCTTGAATTCGGCACATCTTTTCCCTCCCGTCTCGAAAGCCGAAAATCAGTAGCGGAGCATAGATATTGTGGCAAAAAAGACTCTCCGATGTCGAAATAGGCATTACCTAGGCTTTCTCAGATTGTTGTCAATGTCCAATGTTATGGTGCCAAACATCACCTTTTGTTTTTGTTTGGTCTTATTCGGGCCGGGGCGAGTCTTGAGATGGCCTAACGTTTTGCCCAATGGCCGAATGGCATCATGGGCCCAGGTCCAGACCTTTTTCAGGCATTGTTCGGAAATTATATACATTGCAGAATATTATTTCTTTTTTCATTTTGGTTGTCCATTTTGTCCGCATCGATCAAGATTTCTCGCTCAATTAAGGAATGAGCTCGGTCCCATCGTGTACGCTTAAGGTAGATCAACTGATTCGATTTCACATAAAATATGCTGAATGAGAAGTCTATTTGCATAACTAGTTCCAAAATATTAGTTTGTCGGTTCTCATGATCTGGACATGGTCTACCTTTAGTCCAAAGAAATTTAGGCATACTCCTGGTCCTCAATGTGTCCATGCTTGATTCATGCAAATTTCAATGCAAGTTTATCAAATTCCCACGAACTTCAGTGGATGTCGTCTGGCTTCGGTTCCGATGATTGTCTATCTATCTGCTAGGCTGTCTGTCTGTCTTCCCAGTCTGTAACGTCTGCCTTTTGGGCGTCCAAATGTCCGCGCAGTCTAGATTTTAACTGGTTTATAAGCCTATTTTAGAAGTTATTTTTGTGTTTCCCTATTTCCATGACCTATTCCTGATCATACATATGCTATTGGCTGCATGGTCGCTGGACAGGACTCGTGAAGAATCATACGACAGTCGGATTTCGCTAACACAAATTGTGAGAATCACCTGAAGGAAATAGTATGCTATAACCTCGTCCATGATATAACGGGGATGCTCACTTGAGAAACACGAGAAAATTATGCACAATCGTGTACAATTCGTGATCCTGTACGCAATGCCGCAGCGGGTATATCGCCTCTAAGTGGGCCTGACTCGTGAGCCGAGACAGTCGTAAAAGTTGTCAGTCAGTACATTCAATTAACGGAGTAATCTTATCGCGGATATCGCAAGTAGTCATGGGGCACCCGCGGTACCGCAGTTAATATTTTACGTAACGTTTAACATCTTTCCCGCCATTCTCCATTCATGAGTGCCTTGTTAACATGAACCTTTGTCCGCCTATTATCAACTGTATGTGCATTCATCCCAGTTTCAGTTTATGGATTTTCCGTCGCGCTTAATTACCGCCCCGCCAGTTCCTTATTACTGTCGAATCGCTCGATTCATTATGTTCACGTGAGATTCATATTCTTTCTAGTATATCTGTTTAACGAGTTCTGGGAAGCCCAAATTCACTGTTTTACGTACTTCCTTGTTTTCCTCTATGTTTACAGGCTTCTCTTATTCGTATTGTCGCCTATATACGATGTACACAACATGCATACGATCATTGCAATTGCACAATTACCATTCGGAGCTGTTTATGTAGTCCATATGTGTACATTTTTGATTTGTTAGAGGTGGACAATTTTGACATACTCATAGGCCCATAGGCGATATCTGGTTTTCTGATACCACGCATTTAATTTCATTTCCTCGATCGTTCAACGCAGTCAGACTGTTGACCACTACCGATGTTTATCAATTTAAAAATATTCCCCACTGTATTGCTTGCTACCAACGCGAATCTCATTCACCTATCACCAAGTTTATAATTCCTCTGGAATGAAACCCTTAAAGGCGCACCATCGTCTCACAACACCAGCGTATGGACGTGCCGATTGCCTGTGGAAGATCCGTGACCGGACAATTTGCCCACCCGGACAAGTTTGCACCTCCTTACAATCCCCCCTCACGGAATGTTTTGGTCAGAATGTAGGGTTAGGGCTACAGTTAGGGTCACGTGTGGGTGGGAATTGTCCGAGGTGGGAGTTGTCCGGAACCGGGCGATCACTGCATGCTTTGGATACAACAGAGTTCATATCGTTTGGAATGAAAAACTGTATCTATCAGGTCTATATAGGTTCCAAACTCCATTTCATATGATGTTCCTATTGATCCAAGTTATTATTACCTTAGTTCGGTCCATTATGCAGCGAAATTGGGGGGGAGACTCTCAATTGCGCAATAATGCATGACGTCACCTTGTACAACACGGAAAGTTAAGTCATTTATTTCATTTTTTCATTTTGTTCATAAGTTTACATGTAGCAGAAGTTCTGCTGTTGTCTCCTCTCACCAAAGTTCTTATCAACATCTACCGGATACCAGCCCACTACAGCAATCCTTTCCCATAGACGAATGCTTTTCGAAGTGAAAATAGTGGGTGAATTTTCAATAGAAACAAAGATTGTTTTGTCGGGTGTGCAAGAATGTACATCATTTATTATTTGCATGATGGGATACTTTTCGATCTTGCGCAATAGACATTCACAAACTTCGAAGGATTGTAACTCCAGTAACGGAAAGTCGGTACGCACTTTTTGGACTGATGCGTTCATTTTTCTGCTCTCCAGCTAACTATATTTGCCACTTTCTATTTCAATCCTGCAATTGTACTTCAAATACACTCACACTCGAGTGTGCAGCAGGTTGCTTTGAAACTTACATCGATAAAAGAGCGCATTTTCATGCCACACGATTCTCAAATTTAGAATTTCAAACTTGTCTTGTTTTGTTTTTACACTGACACGCGATGTCGTGTCGCAACAACCGGCGACAGATGGACGGTCTGCTTGTATCAACTCAGCAAACAATACCGTCACCGACGATATAAAACCGGAATTTTCATCATCGGCACAAATCATGTGGCGGTATACCGTGTCGTTCATCGCATTGCACACTGACTCCACTGAGGTCGGTTTGTCGCCGTGGCATCATGAACGAAAAAAAACGACACCGTCGCTTGTTCGCCAGCCAATACCATCATACAATGACAATTGTTCTTCGCTCGGCAGCAAATAATTCGTAATTTTTAACCAACCAAAAGTAGGGAGGCCGACGTGACGCCTATCTTATACCTGGCTGTTCACTATCCAGTTCACTCCCTGCACATTGTTTCGCGCGAACGCGGTATAGTTAACATTGTACTCTCGCCGTCAATTACCGATATCTCTCTATGAACTTTGTAACTAAACTCTATTTATCCTGCATACAACAGTCACACCCTCCCATGAAAACCCGTGATCAATTATTGGAATTAATGTCCATACTTCCCTCAGTTCTGGGCAGATTCAAAGGTTCTGAAATGGGACTGGATCATTTTGCACAGCTTGCTTGTGATCCACACGACTGTAGTTATATGGCACAGCATCCATTTATGTCTATATGTTTACAAAATTCATTGCAGACAGTTAATATATTATGTAGGCTATGTGTGTCACACATTCATCAATGTTGTTATTTTCTTCCCTAGTGAATTGCCACTGACATGAGTACACTCGTGCGGTTCGAGCTACGGCACCCTTGGTGCTCTAGCGTGAGCCTATCACTTGAAAACTTAAAGTTAGTCAAAATCCAAAGATGGATTGAGAAATTGTTCGTCTAGCAGATTAGTCAAGCTAGAACGACATTTGGGATGAAAATCCCGTTCTTTGTGAGCATGACTAACCCAGCTGAAAGATGGACTAATCTTTGAGCGAGACCATGGATAAACTAACCAAAAATATACGAAAGACTAGTTTTGACTGCAAAGCGATTCTGTTTGCGGGATTGACATGACTAACTCCTGACTAACTGTTGACTAACCTAGCGTGATACTACAATTTGGTGGTGAAAACAAACAGTCCTTGCATGTGATAGGCGCGTGACTGTACCAGGATAGGGTTGCCGCATTGAAACTTGATAAAATGATCAATATTTAGAGCCTCACAGTTATTTTTTGCGTGCATCATCATGTTGGTTTCACTGTTTTGTCAACACATTTAGTGGTACATTGAGCCTCGGGCCTTCCCAGCAGAGTCATATTTAATGTCAATGTTGGAAAGTATGTAGCCGAGTAGGCCTACTAAGTAATTGAAGTTGTGTCGATCAGTTGATCACATTTAGCACCTCAATTGTTCATTCTCGTGTCGATAATTGTTTGTAATTTATTTTGTCAGTACTGGAGGTTCTTACTAGTACAAAATTCATTAGAGAACAAAAAGTAGCAATTCCTTTATTTTGGTCCGTATAGTTGTTTATGTTCGCTGCTGGAGCGGAGGTGACATTTTGTAAAGGGTGTCCGAACTTCGGAGGGTGTCCGAACTTCCGGGCTATAGCCTATAGTCTTGTGGTCATTAGCCCTTCGTATGCGATATACTATAGACCTACATTCCTCCGGGGAACTGAGCATACAGTAACCCCCTGACACCTGTCCATAATATAAAGGCTATATATAATTATACTAGATTGATTCGTGTGGTGGAGCACTCTGTAACTGAGTAACTCCCATGACACCCGGGTTCATTGTGGCTTCTTCCATGCGCACCGTGCTGACGAACTATACAAATCCCTCTCAACCGTATAGTCACTTGCATATATAGGTCAGGAGTCAGTGGCGTACCGAGAGATTTGTCTTAGGTCGAGGCCGAGTCCCGAGGGGAATGCCCCTTCATTTATAGCCTAATCCTCCATATTGGCCGATAAATGCAATTTATGGGTCCCTATACACATGCTGTTGCAATATTTGATAAACAACAGCTGTAAAATGTCTGCTGAACAGTGAAAAGTGTTTTTTTGTGTTTGAAAAATTATTGATCACATGGTTCATGGGGAGTGCGCCCCCCCCCCCCTCATGCGTGCGCCACTGGTAGGATTGTGCATGTGTTTGCCGACATCACCTCCGAGGACAGGAATAAATTCAGAGGTACCGCCATTCAGTTTTGCAATGCCAATAATCCATTGTACATCATTTAACCACGGCTTGCTTTTCGCACTCAAGCAGATACCCGGTATCGCTTGTTGATTGAAGGGCTGCGGCAGTACATTAGAGTGGGGGAGGGAGTAGGAGGGGGGGGGGGGAGGGGGAGGGTAGGAGGAGGAATTGATCGAGCAACGTACCTCGTACGAATGATGTATTGCATATATATCTGCAAACGACACTTACCTCCTTCATCGTCTTTGAGCAGAGGATCGAACCTATTTAAGGCCCAGCAAGGACCTGTATACTGCAGACCTGGATACTGCACCTATTGTCAGCTACGAATCCCTCACCAGGTACACGGAATAAGGCAATGCCTCTTTGGCAGTACTTAATGTGGGGGTGGGGGGTAATCACACGCAGAGGCCCTACCCCTCGTTCGTCCCTGCTACGATCCCTTGTGCTGATTGACCAGCTAGAAGGCAACAGGTACCATTTCAAGTCTTTGTTATGATCCGACCGGGAATCGAACCCCGGTTTACCGAGTGGGAGGCCGACGTTCTACCAACTCGGTATGAACCTTAGGTATAAATAGTGATGCTTCCGAGGATTGGCCTTCTTTCCAACACATGGGAAATCGCATCTTTGCAATCGAGGAGTGGGTGATTCCACATAGATCGAGATCAAATTATTGGACAAAAAAATATTAGGTATCATTTTAGGCAATAATATGAGGATAACTCGTTGATAGGAGGAGTAAATCGGTCATTGTGTTAGTTCTGTGTATTCAGTTTGTTGACGGACTGCAATGTAATGGCGGGACGATTCAGTGGACCTACGTGTCGAGTCCGGGACAGGCACAAGGTTTTGAACAGTGGTCACGACAGTCCGGCACCGTCCCGTATCTTGGAACGCGAATGCAGCTAGTGCCGAATCTGCGGCACTGTTCTCGGAAGATTGCTGTGGCTTGGGCCGAACACTAACCCCAATCCCTAATCCTAATCTCAACTTATAACAAAAATATATAATAGCTACAATCAATGCCACTAGCCAAGCAGAGATTACCTTTCGGAGCAGTGCGCAGAGGTGGTTGATGTCAAGGCTTATATTCCCCTCATATATATATTTGTATTTCTAACTGTCCTTCCTGGCGCAAGCACGACAACCGTACGTGTTAGTTGTTTAGTGAAAAAGGGTCATGAAGGACAAAATCCTCATTCAGTCATGAGAGACCCCGAAGCACAACATCCCAAAAGAGAAGAACAACCCGGATGCCTAAAGAATCCGCCCACGATTTCTTTGAAAATAAATCAAGACTTGACGCATTCACACTCTTAGACAGAACGAATCTTCAGGAAGTGCTATTTCACTCAACACTAACTCTCTGCGCGAAGAAATATTCCCGAAGGTCCAATCTACAGCGTACCACGACATTCTTAGGCTGGGATTCCATAGATGCGTATGTGTATCAGGGCTGATATGAAAATCACATACTTACGAAAAACGACACGTGGTTTTTCAGAAGAGAACCACTGTAAGTTATGCAAAGAGCCATAAAAATGAAGCAGCCCATGATATTGTCGTTGCGTGGCTTTTAGAAGGAAGATAATCCAAAGAATTCATTCGCGGTGATACGCATCCGTATACGCAATGGTAATGTGCTTTATTTCGCCTTTCAGTGTGTGATTTGCCTCATTTTTATAATTTTTTTTGCCTCTGTGGAATTAATATCTCTCTTTGCAAACTAAAAAGAGGACATATTCAGAAACTAGCACCCCGCTCAGTGCACGTAAATTGGCGATTTTTTCACACACATGCGTACCGGACCCGCATACACATATATGGAATCCCGCCTAATGCAACTCCAATTATGTGTCATTACGTACAGCTGTCGCTATCGCCTACTGAGGATGGAAGTTGCCGAAACCACAAACGCCCTCACCAACAGTCATGTACAAGTTCATCAACTGCCTCATTCCCCTCTTCCTTTTCTCCCCAGGGTTCGTATCGGACCCACGTGTCCAATTCCTGCCGGTTTACGTTATCAATCAATGTTGACACGCTGTTAGGGGTGCTAGTGTGTCTCGGACGATCAATGACACAAGCAGTGCACCAGCACCATTCCCACGATGACCCAGATCGGGTTGCGCAAGTCGTCCTTGAGAAATCTGGAACAACCAGCCAATACTTCGCGGACTTTGCACTAATTTGGTGTTTGCCCGAGCGCTGGGTATGTAAGAATTCCAAACTCGTTATCTCCCGCTATTTGATGCGATGACCGACCCGTAGCCCTATCTCTACAGTGGCTACGTACCAGTTACTCCCGTTATTCAGAGCAATAACCTCATTACCTGTCTTGTAGACAGGTATTCCACTGAGCGAGCTTCTTTTTTTTTCCTTGACTAAGTCAGAGGAATCTGTGCAGTAATGTGTGTGTGCGTGTGATTATGTAATTGACGGCCAGCTTGTGAACACGATAACTCGACCCCGCCTGGAGGAATGAAGCTCCATACTTGGTATGTGTGTTCCACATGATGAGTACATGAACCCTATTGTTTTTGGGGTCAGGTCAGAGGTCATCTGAGGTCACAAGAGGTCAAAGTCCGAAAACTTTGTAAACACGGGTAAGAAGTTGAAATTTAGTGTGTAGGTTCCCTTTGGGGAGTACAGGAACCCTATTGTTTTTGGTGTAGATCGGTGGTTCATTTTTGCTCGGGAATGAGAATTTTGTGAATAATAAATATTTTGGTTAAATTTAGCTCGTAATATAAACACGGTAACTCGACCCCATCTAAATAGATTGAAGCTCATGACAGTGTGTATATGTGTTCCCCATGATGAGTACATGAACCTATTGTTTTGGGGTTAGGTCAAAGGTCATCTGAGGTCAGTCTGAAATGCTTGTGGACACGACAAGTTCAGAATGGTTGGTCTGATCATGTTGAAGTTTGATGTGTAGCTTTGTTATGGGGACTTAGCCAAACCCATTTGGTCTAGGTCGGGGTGCATTTCGGTAAAAAAAAAAAAAAAAAAAAAGTTATGTATGGGTGTATGGGGGTGTGTGTGCGTGTGTACGTATTTGTATGTGCGTGTGTGTTCGTACCCGACATGAACCCGACATTACAGGGAACAAACACTCGAAAGGACTTTCACAACGAAAATGTAGCCTACGAATTTACTCCGAAACAGTATATAGGATATAGATGTGTGCAAAACGCCGCCTGTACGGTTCCGGTGCCTTCCAACTTCAGCCCCTGAACTCCTAAACACTCATTTCGTTTTGGGACTAATTTTGCCTTTTTTATGTTAGATACTGGGAAATTCAGATCAGGCGGCAATTATCGTAATCTGGCGAAATATAGCACACCCCCCCCCCCCCCTTCGGAAACTATACTGCATTTTCACCTTTTTACCACACAGCTATAGATGCAATTTGGTGTGATATAGAACCACCTGGCCTAAACCCCAACATCCATTGTACCAAAAAAAAATCACATCGATGAAACTCCACACAGTTTCCCGAGTTCGTTGGTCAACTGCACTGGCTAGATTTTTTTCTTACGAAGGACAAATAACTACCAGTACCTAGTCACCGGTCACATTTTTAGCACCGAACCCGTACGTGGTACGTACGTACGTACGTACGTACGTACGTACTGAATGATACTACGTAGTTCGTAACTCATTGACCGGGGGCACACAATAACCAGGGGTGATCAGAGTCGTAACCTCCCCCTCCCTCCCTACATTTTTTATGGAAGTCTCCCATAACGTAACATAAACGTTCCGACGACAACAAAAAAATCGCCACTACTTTGGTTCCACTCCAACATGCTTCCAATTTGCCACTCCTCCAATTCCCAACAGGTGGTCACAGCCACGTGTAACCTACTCACTGCCGGAGCAGGGCTTACTGTATACGACACTGATCCACGGAATTTTTTTTAACCCTATTTGTGTTTCCCCTGTTTAATGTTTAATAAATCATACACTGTGGGAATAGAAATGGAATAGTAAAAATGCCGAATGTCATTATCACTTTTCGAGGAGTGGAAGATGGGTTCTTCAAACTTCCAGTGCATGTGCGTAGCCAATATTTTTTCCGTGCGGCGCTGAGTGGGAGAGGGCTCGACCATTTCCTAGGGGGATCATGCCACTATTGAGTGGAGAGCCACAACGGTCAGCGCCTCGCGTGGGAGTGGGGGAGTATAACCCCTTGCGCTCGCCGCCACTGCGCCAAAATGTCCATCCCGAAATAGTCATCCCTATGAATGACATCCTGTGTATCAACACCCTGTGATGAGGAAAGTGGTTGATGCATAAACGACGAATATCGACTCATTCTCAAGACAGGAAGCCCCTTAGTGATTTATTAACTGATCATCCTCTGGTCTTGCGTGTTAAGACGATCATTGTTTAGCCTTTCTTGAAGCTGGAATTGTTTTATCCCCCCCGCCGTCAGCACATAAAAATATGCCGCCCGATGACTGAAATAATCCCAATAACAAACCACAAACTCCCGCAGATACGGGTGCGGTGGTGGCGCACTGCAGAAATAGCGAGTGGTGCCACGTAAGCAGCCGGTAATCGGGAATATCAAGTATCATCGTCTCAACACAGACTAATCTCTTCCGGACCAATGCTAAGCACGTCGACTTCCGCCCTCCGATTTCCCACTAGGGATGGTAAATTGATGTTGGCAATCTCACCCAAATTATCCAGTCTCTATACAATCATGGGCCCCCACGCAATCGACAGAAAATTATATTCAAGGGCAGCAGAAGCCCTTTACGACATGTGAAACACTTCAATAGGCCTGTGTACGGAGTCCAGGGGCAAAACTGGTTGATACGCTAACAATTGGGTGAAAATTAGAGGGACTCAGAAGGCATGTCTCTGGCGCTGTTATAAGAGATATTGCAACAACTAATATTATAATTAGCTTTTACCCCCAAAATAGGTCTCAGCTCGTCGCCAATAATTGAACAAGTTCCTTTAAAATATCCGGAAATGTCGAGATATGAGATTGGCTGTCAGTATCATGCAGGGGCGTCGGAGCGGTTTGGAAAAGTGGGGGGACACGTCGAATGCCAAATTACCTTCTAAGGGGAGCGCCACAAAAGGTTGGCGCGTAGCGTTCCCTGAAAATTTCAGATTTTCATACCAACCAGATCGACGGAAACGGCATTGCCAGGCTCAAATAGCCCCCATCTACATGTGTGATTGAGTAAAAAGACAGACAAAAAAAGTTGTCATTGTGCATACTAGATGATTTTCCGAATATCACACCTGGATTTTTATTACCTTTTTACTCTGGCTTTGTTTGCGTGGGATCCTGGTGTCTACCGAACGGTCTATGGTGGGATCGAGGGGAAAAGCCATAGGCGTACGGGACCACTCCAATTTGGAGCAGAGAATTTGAACCCGAATTTTACAAAAAAAAATCAGGTTTTCCGGGCATTTTGATCGAAAAAGTTTGCAAAAAATCCAGGCATTCTTTTCACGTTGCATTTTTCCTCCTAAATTTTCCACGATTGTCGCCCGCCTTTCCATCATAGAAAAATGGGGGGGGGGGGCAATATGCCCACAAGGCTTCTGGAATAATCGAGTGAACAAAATGATTCGAAGCATTACATCGCATATTTAGCCTACAACGCTGGAAGAAAAAACGCCATTGCGCGCGAAACACACTTGAAAATATGCACTTTGGCTATTCGATTTTAAAATTCGAGAACTCGGTAGGAAACATGGTAATTCGTTCAACTTCGGACCTAGTCGGGTCAGATCTTCACCTGGGGTCCGCACCTGGGAATTAGGGACTTAAGACAATTTCCCACGCGATTGTTGTTTGGTTAGACCAAAAATTGAGTTTATCAGTTTAGAGTGATAACAAAATCGTGGCATGTGCCTATTGAAGTGGGAGGGACATGTCCCCCCGTCCCCCACCTGTTGAGCCCATGGTTTATCGTGAGTGATTTGTAAAAGAGAAAACCTCCCGGGGGGGGGGGGGGACGACTGCTATGAGAAGTTGCACTGTGCACACCCCCACTCTCGGACGCCTCTTCTCCTCCGTAGCCACGCCACTGATGATGATGCTTCCGCCCCTTCATATTTTCACTGTGGGACCCCCCCCCCCCCCCCCCACAACCACCTGGGTTATCGCCCTCGAAGTGCTGGGATACATGAGTGTTACAGCCAAGTTCATTATACCAGCACACTATTTCCGCCCTAAATGATCGCCCGGCCGTTTTGCCCAATTTTTTTCGGTGGGGGGGGGGGGGGTAGTTCGTCTGCTGTAATCGGACCAACTTGTGGGGCTGTCGTAGCTCGTGATTGACCAAGCGCTGACCTGACCGTGACCCAATGAACGCGCAAGAAACTGATAAGTTTCGTGATTCTCGTCTCGCCCTACGGACAAGAATACACGCTTTCTAATTATATGCTTCTTTTCCCTTTAAATTCGAAGCACAGCGGCGGAGCTGCTCCTGCAATTAAATTTTGAAGGCTTCTATTGGCTGTTATTCTTCCACCACGAGTCAAAAACACGCAGCTCCATGGCTGTGTTGAAGAATGACGCAATTCCAGAACCCTCGACCGGTCAAGTAGGGCAAGGCCCGCACAAGCACGATAGGGGATTTGCTAGAAACGTCTGAGATATGATGGACTAGTCGATAGGGGGGTGTGGTATATGGAGATGATTAATTTTGTATTAATTGTGGGGAAATAATAGTTTTAGATAAGTCGCACTGGAAATAATTTTTAAAATCCTTTTCATTCGATTGGTTTCATATCAACTAATCAGATACCACGTTATTTCATCAAAACGGAAACGGCCCCTGGGACATGTTTAATTTATTCCAGTCCAGTGGTACGTACTGGTTGAAAGTCGGCATGCCTGATCACCACACAGTTCATGATTCGAGATAGCGGCGATCACGATCACCAGATAAACATTGGCTGGTTCGTTTGCTATGTGTGTTATGTAGACAGTTGATAGACTGCATGTCCACAATCAAACAGGAACGGGACTGGAGGCCACTCGAAGCGTAAATGTAACTTTCTCAATGGATATCTCGTTCTGTGTAAACTTAATGTCAGTTTGCATGGATTTCGGAATGTGAGTTATCATAACGTAGCCTAGCCGGCACACAAAACATCTTGACTTTTCGGATATACTGGAGTATTTGGATAGCTTAAGTGACATTCTCACGGAGAGGACAAATAATACTTATAATTTAATTATGACTGAGCGAGTCCGTGAGGGCCTATGATTCGAGTAAAAAGTCTCAGTACATCTAAATTGTGACAAACTAGCCCGTGGCAGGGACTTGGATTATTCACTCAGGAATACTCTCTCTCTCTGTAGACTGTAGCCTAGCATGCAGTGTATGTACGGAATAGGGAAGTCTGCATTGGGGCTACAGTTAACGGTTAGTCTGCCGATTAGGCCTTCTTGGAATTAGCACGGTATTTCACAAAGTCATGACCTCAAGTTCAAATTCATGAGTTGTGCTAAATACGACCGCGTACCGCGCGCGTGTACTGACTTCGCTGCACGGGCCGGCGATGATGCGCGGCCATGAATACTTCTGGAGATAGATATCAGTACGATCATGTTATAATAAATATATGTTGGTGCGAGAAAACAAATCGACCTAGGCATAGGCCGGCAAAACTACACTTTGCGGGTTATATTTATTCCGGTTATTCCTAACATTGTATCTAATGGTACTGTAGTGGAATTGTCGGTGGGAAATTTGGGAAATAATTAAACCTGCTAAAGTGAAGGAATGCCCCTAGGGCTAGGCCTACATCACTCACAAAAACACATTGTGGGAGATAGTAGCAGTCCCCCTTTTGTTTCCAAGGTGGGGGGCAGCCAGTTCCTATTCTTTCCTTACCTTAATTTCATACTCCTAGGCCACGTGCAAAACCCATTTCACTTTGTGTTAGCATCAATGGAGAAGCCAGTGGAATCATGATATTTCACTCATTTGTGGGTAGATCGCACCCAAAAACCGAGTTCTTGTTAATCCACTTCACATCAAACTAGCAAAAATTCTGATGGAGAAAAAAAAAAAATTGGTTGGGCTTTCTCCCAGAGAATTGTGTGCACTCTCAGATAAAATTAGGGTATGAACATCAATATTGTACATGGTCCTTTCCCTTGTATATGTATTTCCATGTAAATTCATGGATTCTTACACTCTGAAGGGCTTCTCCTAAGCCTGTACCGTCGAATTCGGCCCAAGTAAAAATAAAACCATGTTAGCGTCCCGGCTCCTCGAAACTGAGGAGGAGGTGGCCCTTTTTTTTTTTTTTGGGCGACCCGACCATTGCTTATCAAGATGTTATAAATCAGATGGGTGTCCCACATGTAGCCGAACTAATACTAATAGCCATTCTAACAGAAAGTGGCAAATAACATTTCTAAATAAAATGCAAACATGAGGAATACGAAAAAAGAGGGGAAAAAGAAGCGGTCGAAGCAGGGTTCGTACTACCTTTCCAGAGGAGGAGTCTCTTTTATTCCTTTGTTTAAGGTTCCACAGGGTTACTAACCTAAACATGCGGGGGGGGATTCAAATTGTTCGTTTGTCAGAACAAACAGATTCCATGGAGTTAGACTTTCAAAAGACTCTTCAAAAAAAGTGAGGGCCTGAATGAAGATAAAAAAAATTCTTCAGATCTTCCACAAAAAAGGAGGCGGGGGGACGCTCTTAGACATGAAATTATTTTTTATTTTGCCTTACTCCCTCTTTAGTGTGCGTTTGCAATTTTTTGCCACAGTTACAGAATATGATGGAATTATTACACCTACTGTGCCGACTGGACGAAAATGGTATAGGCCTATAACCGTTCGAGAAGTTTGATACGCGATGTCAAGAATTACACTCCCATTGACTTTGCCTGGGTTAGCTCCGTTTACACCTCGTGGACGTCGTCAGTAGGTGTATTCGCTATTGTGACGTTAGGCATTTGCGCGTATAAAGAACTACAACGAAACTTGTGCGGTTGTGCATAATGCATGGGGGAGTTTCGGTAGGAGCAGGCCGTTTAAATGACTGCTTAAGTCCTTGTTGGAAACACTTGAAATTGAATGGAAAAACACGACCGACCATAATACATAGCCTATCAAACAGTGGGTTTGCTGAGAAACAGTGATCTCAGCAGGCTACTCTGCCTCGATACTGATCCAAAGCCTTGTGAATAGATCAAGGCACATACAGAGATATATGTACTCAATACTTTCTTGAATTTCAGGAGACATACTCTGACAAAAGGGAGTGGATGCTGCTAAACAAAACTGAACTCAATGAGGGAAAATCGGGGGTTATGTTGATGCATTCTAAGCACATGAAACTTGGGGTTAATGTTTCCACAGTAAATTGGATGGTGATGAATTATCCCGTACTTGCCACTGCAAAAAATCTCGGCGTCATCCTCGACAACACTCTGTAATGAATGATTTCTCATCAGAAGTGTAGGCGCCTGGTTACCACTTGCGTAAACATCGGGAAAATCGTCCTTATCTATCTCGCAGTCTGTCGAGGCAGGCTTGTTCATGCCTTCATCACTACCAACATTGTTATCAATTCATTGCTTTCTGGACTCCCTTCATCGCACTTGTCCAAGCTTCAACGTGTGCAAACGCGGCTGCGCGGTTGGTAACGCGTACCCCTAAGCGTCCAGAAATTACCCGTTCTTCGTACCTACACTGGGCTCCATGTTGAGTTTAGGGGTTTTGTTAGGGTTCTATCATTGTCTTCTGTACACTTACCACTGGGTCCCCTACTTACATAAGGGATTGCTGCTTCCACATCACCCCTCTAGAAGCCTCCGAAGGGGGGTCGGACAGAAAAATCTACTCGTCGGACGAAATTACTCGTTGTTCCATCAAGCCGTTACTAGCTCCTATGGGGACCGTTTTAGTTTTTTCAGGGATTTGCTTCGGGGGGCATTCATGGAATGCGTTGGCCACTGCATATTGTACTTCACAGACTCTTCACAGCTTCAAATCGAAGCTGAAGTCCTAGTCATTTTCCAAAAGCTTTTGCTGGCGAAGTGTAGGTTGGGTTAGGGGCTGGTTCAGAGTTTTTTTTCATGTGTTCAGCGCTTTAGATCGTTCTTCCCTTGTGAGTTGTATTTAGCGCTAAACAAGTGACCTTCTATTATTATTATTAGTAATGTCTAAAAAGTTTATCGATTATCGATATAGCCTTAACACATGTTGAAGAATAAGAAGTATAGAATGATCTGAATGGAAACTTGGTCTATTCCGGGGTAATAGGGACATGGCAGCTCAACAATTATGAACTATTAGCAGGGTTGCCGGGTTTTGACCTCAAAAACAGCCATGCTGGTTGAGCTATGTGATGCCCATGTCATTTCGATCTATCCTTCTATATCCAGTCTGTAAACTTTTGGGGTATTGGGGCCACCAAAGTTCGTGCTTTCATGAATCTCCACCAGACTTGGTCGCCAGTTTTTTGACGATGGCGTCATAGAATCATAGTGACCACCTGAAGGTCAAGGTTAAATGGCAGTAAAGGGCCACACGGGACCAATAAGCGGGAAAAAATGCAAATGCTACTCTACGAATTTTGGTGCACACAGTGCTGATGTTCGGTTCATATTGATGGTCTAACAGCCGTTCCTTGGGATGTTTCAGGAATTTTCCAGCCAAGGTCCACTTGGGCCACAAAGGGCCATTTAGGAAAGTTCACACAATGGTACTTTGGAATGGCATATCTGCCCATACAGTAAGTTCAATGTATTTAGCTTCAAAGTTAATGTAATGGTCTTGGGTAGAGGGCCATTGGGGTGTTCAGGAATTTGGGCCTTGGGCCCACTCCGAGCTCTAGGGCCCACTCCGAGCCGATATGAAATGCCCTGCCAAAACTGGTATCTCGACAAATTCGGTGCACAGTTGCTGCTGTGCGGTTATTGCTGGCCTGATGGCTAACTTCAGGGTGCCAAGGAATTTAGGACCCAAGTCCCTGTGTGGGCACTGGGCCCCATCATGTGGAGTATACAAAACGGCTTTCCTCTTACAAAGTTGCTGGTGCAAGTGCTGACGTATGTCGTAACTGTAATATGGTCTATAAAGACTAAGAGCCACCTTTGGGTTATTCAGAAAATTAAGGAATGTTTGGTCCAAGATTCCACTGGGCCTAACGGGCCTCCCACAAGCTCCTCAACAAGCTTCAATTGAGTTTCTCAAAGTTTCATGTATTGGTCCGTGGCTAGAGGACCATTTATTAGCTCAACCAGCGATTTCTGTTGGCTAGTATTGTAAATGCCCAGTCATTATACTCTATAATCCAGTCTATATTTACTGGAATTTGCTTTGGCACCAAATTTCATGCTTCGAAGGATCTTGACCAAACTTGGTCCTAATGTTTATTAACCAAGGGTCATCGGCAAATGCATTAAAGGGGCACAATGGGTATGATGTGGAAAAACTGCAGTACACCTTACTTCCGCAGATGGTCCGATTTCATGATCATACATGATTAGGGTACGCATTTACAGGAATTGGGGTGAAATGTAATATCCCTGTGACACTGGAAGTGTCCGGTGGATTTATGGTTTTGGAGTGTAGCCGCCGCCGTCCCAGGCCTGCACCGCCGCCAAAATCAGGCGTTCGCGCAATAACTCTTTAACACTATATCAGATTGATCTGAAACTTGGTACCACATGTCAGCCCTAATGAATGAGTTCGAATGTGCGGCCTACTGCAATGCTGGGAGCCGTAATTTGCAAAATTATGCGAATGTTCAAGTTAGTCAGAGTTGAACAAAACTCGGTGGGGGGGGATCCCAAAAAATGGAGGTCATTTCAAGGTCATCAGAGGTCGAATTGCATAATTTAGCGATTTTCCAAACTTTGTCAGATTTGAATGAACTTGGTGGATGGGGGGGGGGCTCATTGTCCGCCGACAAGGTTAAAGGTCATTCAAGGTCATCGTGGGATCAAATTGCATATTTTTACCTTTTGGTTAACTTCCATGGATACTATAAAATTTGGGTGGAGGAAAGAATCATGGTTCTGACCAAAATGGAGGTTATAATGGGGGTTAGATAGTCGTCCCCATATTGTTCAAAAGCGGGGATATAACACGTGGCGGTTTACCGACTAACAGCCTGTTGAAGGTGTAGTAGGCAATTACGTTCAAATTAAAAAATAATATGCAATAGGCATGTTTGGCCCTCAAATACTCGTTACTTTCGATGATCGTGATCACACTTTAATAGTCACACTTGTTAATGTGTATTAAACAATGGGTTGCATTGACCACCTACAGTACAAGACTAACCCCATGAACTAACCTGAAGTAAGCAGTGTGAAGCAGAATTTAGCATTTGAAAAGCATAAAACTTGGGGCTCAACTGTACCACACGAATATTCCTTCAGAACATTCTCAGGGGTGTTAGGTGCGGGATCGCTGATCTCATAAACAAACTCAAAACTTCTGGACAGAAGATTTGATTTTCTGAGAAGAAACCACCCCCCTCAAGATTCAAATCCCCCATGAAAAATTGTGAGGGGTAGGGTTTTCCTCAAATTTTTAGACCTATCGGTAAACCACTGCCTTCTCATCAAGGTGTTTTACTCTGCGGATTGGTTTATGGCATCAGTAGTACAACTTTTCTTTGTCTAATTTGTGCAGGCTCCCATCAATTCAGGGAAGGATTCAGAGAGTTTCTGCCAGGCCTGTAAAGTGTGAGGAGTAATGCTTGTCCTCGGGTAACCCAGCTCACAGTAGGGGAAAAGATATGACAAGCGATCTGATACTCTTTACATCTGGGTAGCAGCCCCCCGAGGTTCAGCTTCCTCGTTTCCATTCAGCCAGTTCTCCCTGAATCAACCAACTGTGGCCATTGCAAAAAACGCCAGCTCGTATAAATGGGAAGCATTGAAGCTGCCTAACGAAACCAGAAAACGGGTGAAGGAGAGATGGCCAACCCGACCATCAAAGTCATCAACGTTGATGTAATATGACATCAGTCAAGGAACCCAGGGACCTCGATTACGGCGGTTGGACATCTGGCACAACGGAGATGGTCGGGACGTGGCTACTAAACCCAGAATTGTTAAGAAAAAAGTATGCTTTGCAGACTCCAAGGGCATCCTCCTGAACCACTGTCAGGATATGGACGGCCCAGTGACACCCCACGAGGTTGAATATAAACCTCTACAAGGATGTAAGACAGAATGAACAGGCCAAGCCGAATCCCCCGTACACCTATCTCCCTGACGCTTGAAGCAGCCAGCATCCAATTATCAGAATTCAGGGAACGGCTGGAGAAGAACAAAGTGTGCCTTGAGAACCTGTCACGAGAAAAATAAGCAGCATGGGGGACGTACTGTGAAAGTACGCAACATTTCCTTTGAGAAAATGGTCAAGGTAAGGGTCACATTTGATGAATGGAAAAGTCTACAGAGACTGCCCTGCACGACGTGGTCCTAATTTGTCAGTCCCGAAGGCACGTGCAGCTGCGCGCGTCCACTTCTGACAAGTACGAACACCTTCAAATTTCACTTTGAGCGCCCACCAAACTTGGGTGCGGAAGCCGCTTCTTCGGATCTGAGACCAGTGCAATCAGACCAGTTCCTTTTGGGGGTGGGGGGAAAACAATAATAAAGGCATATATAATAAAATACCGTATCATATCACTACAGGAGAAGGAGGCTACGGAGCATGACAAAATGGCTGGAGCACTACAGCAGTCTCATTCAGAGTGCTAACCATGGGGGGGACGTCGACCTTCCACCTGTGGCGGACAAGGAGCGGCCGTTAATGGGGACGGACAGGGCAGCTAAAGTAGAGAACTCTACTGTACGTCCTGTCAAACAATCACTACTTGTGCGGCCGGTATGCCAGCAACACAGAGGAGACGGACCCTTGTGATGTACTTACTGTATCTTGAGGAGGATCTCGATTGGCAGTGGACATCGTGGCTCTGATTATCCATGATGTCAGCTGGACCACATTCTATGGCAGCCTCTGGACACCAGGTGACCTCTGACCTAGACATTCTGCTGCCCCATCCTCTTGGCAGTGCGAGACGGTTAGCTATGGACGAGGAACTCGCATCGATATAGTGTTCAATTGGTACCATGTCAAACCCATAATGAGTTGAATCAGAGTTATTAGCTAGGATCCACAAACAATGAATACAGGTGCATCCTCCCCTCCCCCTACCAGTGTCCTCTAGCAGTATTGGTTCCTCCACTGTCAGTCCCATTTGTGAGAGCTGAAATATAGTTATGCGCTTCTCAGTAGTATCATGCATCCCCTATACCTCCAGACGTGGTGAGTCTACATTCTTGGACATTGACCGACCCCTCAGTCACTCAGATAATTTACAACTCCTCGCAAAAGACGAGACCAGCTTTTTCCATCATATTCTAAAAAGTAAAACGACTTGCCCCAGAGTCAGTTCTGTGACGGTACCATGCACCAGGCAGGAAATTGGGCAAATGACAAGTGCCCTTACCCATGAAGTCACATAGGCTTATTGGTACTTCATTGGTGTTATAGTACACTGAACTACTGTAGGCAGCAGTGATCACACTTGTCAATGTTCCCATGGTTAGTGCGCATAGTTCATTCAAAATAGTATTTTGCTGAGACTGTTTAGCGAGACGATGGCTCTGCTTCCTCGTTAACTTGAGGTGGTCGTACATCTATTTATAGCCTATGGAAAATTTCATGGATTTGTCACTGTAGCGTGTGTGTGTGCTTATGTAGAATTATTGGTCAGGATTTTTTCAAGCCAGGTGGAGCTCAGTCTCAAATTGAAAAACAAGTCACGACCTTTGTTATTTGGTATTGCGTGAGAAGTTGAACAGTGATTCATAAGGTATTTTGTGCTGTAAATCACAATCTGGAGACTACTGGTGTGATACGGCGGCCTGAGTAATGGTATATGACCACTAGACCATGCTATCTGATATAAACAAAGAGAAGCTTTTCTATTCATCCTACGAAATTAGTGGCAAATGTGTCAGTTGAATGAAAAGACCTAGTGGCACCAGCACCCCAACTAGTGTGGTGTTGCTAATAACCAGAAAAAAATCTATAACCGTATGACCTTGGATTCCCTGGATGTATTGTAGCACCTCAAAAGTGGGTTATGTTGGGGGGAAAAATGATTGAAACAGTGTCATTTGAGTGCAGAATGCAGAGATATTCGTGTATGAATGATGATGTAATGTGTTGAATTGTTTTACATGTACAGAAGCCAAACCCAAAGCTCCAATGATGGTTGTTGTTGCAGGGCGTAGCGAGAAAATTTAAAAACTGGGGGGGCCATAGCAGATATCAAGGGGGCCAGAGCCCGTGTTCCGTAAGGGGAGGAAGGCCCTCGACCTCAAGAGCCTAAACCCTAGCTAATCTTGACTTTGAAATCATACTATTCCCAGAAAACCCAAACACCTGAGGTGAAAAGCCATTTTGATCGATCGATTGTTTGGTCCTTTTCATTGCAAATACCTTTTTCATCAATCACACTTTTTCTGTTGCCCCAACAGATTCCGGAATCCGGAGCTATGAGTAGCGTGGATGTATATGGCTATGGACATTGAATTACCACTGAAATTTGAATGCATAAGAATTTGTACAAACATGGAGGACACATAAGACTCAGTCAATGACACAAGACGGTCGATGGACCTGAAATAACAGTGACAAATGACAGATTATAACATTTTGAAGCTCTGTATGGAGAGATCACAGAACATCAAACACAAACATCACCAGTCGCCTTCATAAAAATGAAACTACAACAATTTTGTGGTCAGGTTGTTGCGGCCGAGGCTACAGAATATAATCAGTTATGCAATGCTGCGGTCTATGTACAAAATTATATCGGTAATTATGCTTTCTGAATAACCTTAACAAACATTTTCATTCTACTGTATATGGATTCTTGCTGTTACTGTGTCATGGAATACCATCAAGGTGAATGAATGCTAAAAAGATGTACGTAGGTGGAGTAACTTGTGAATTGCTCATCACACTTAGCTGTCAATTAGATGAATTCAAAGGTCCTGCTGCCATGCCTCCACACTCGGACATTCTGCAGCTGCTGCCGCTGCCCTATACAGTTGTGAATCATTCAAAGCAATATTGTGACAGCAATGCCTCTTTCAACTACAGTATGGCTTCATTGTTATCAAAATTATACCTAACAGCTCATGTTGCAGTAGGTAGCCATATTATTAACACCATTTTGGCTGCGACATTGTTAGCAAAATGCCCTTTATGGTGGGAAGGATCGTTGTCCAGACCCAATCGAGGAACTCCCTTGAATTTGCATGAATCTTCTTTGCCTAGTCTATGAAATATTTAGCTGTTGGTATCCTTGGTGGGGGCAATTGGCAGCAGTGCTATATGATGCCACTATAGAGGATCAACGGTTCTGTGTATTAAACGCCTCAAGTTTGATCATCTTTAGACTGTATAATCCGCATGAATGGTAGTATACAAAATTACTTCAGTGCGGAAAGGCTTGAAGCATCGCCCATGCCTAACCTATGACCTACTTGTTACCATGTAGCTTTTGCATAAAAAACAGAATCGGGACAAACCTGTTTAAGTGCTCAATGTCAATAACACTGATATGCTTATCCTTACCAAGATAGAGGGAAGAATGGCTTCGATACATTTCAGTCAACCGCATCCCAGGTCTAGTCCTGTTTTGTTTTTTCATTACCAGGTGATATAGTGCAGGATAGCATGCGAATTACAGTATGCGATGTACATGAATATTGCACTTCCTCATTCCACTGAAGCCTAGTCATTCCTGGAATCTCAAAGATGTGTGCATGTGCCTGACGCCACGTACCAGCCAGGATCAAGCCGTGGTAGTCGTGCCATGAGTGCTAACTCTTCTTACGGAAATGATCTGATGACTGTTTTGGTTCCGTGATCATTTGTCACATTTTAGAGAAACATTTCCAATGACATCCCAATTCAAGAACGGTACTGATTATTTTGGATTAATGGGTAATCATTTCAAACCATTCTAAATTGCATTAGGGGTTTCCAGGATTACAGTTGTGGATGAATGGATTTTGGTCCAAACATTCTTGTCAGGTTTTTCCCCTACCGATTGTGCTCTAAAAAATGCCACTAACTTCCCACCATGGCGTGGGTGCCATCAGACTACCATTAAGTACAGTGTTTGTTGTCCATCATGGTTGATTCTGCAGGAATTCAGATCGATGGTTCTATCTGCACTGGCATGTTTATTCCCCTAAACCTGTGAGTCACAGTAATAAATACTCTGAATAGTGCAGTGTATTGTGACACAATCGTCGATGCTGTCAATTCTCGGAGGCAGCTGCGAAATTGTATGGTTCCAGATATGATTAGCCATATACAACACCTAGCTGTGTATTTGACGAACATATAATTATTTGATCAGTAAACGACAGCAAACTTTCAATTGCTGCTGAAATGGGTGTGGTGATCAACCGTTAGTATTCCGCTCCTAAATCACAACACTGCAACACCGTTGTTCTCTACTTTGTGTAACGTTGAGGACACTGATGGAGTCGTCAAGGTGTTCTCAATGCAAATCATGTGGATTGTCACGTGGAGCCCTATTAGTGGATGTCAACTTCAAACATGGACGTTGACACACTTACATCCGTCCGGTAACTGGTAATGAGTTGGTCCGGAGTTTGCCCCTGGGTTCCCTCCTGTATGACTGATTCAGTGGGAACCCTTTCTGTTATATGTTCAGTGATACAGTGCTGTCTGTTCTGAGTTCTGGGGGCTTGAACAGAAATGGCAACTGCTCATTAATGAAATGTAGCCGCATATAGACCATCAGCCAGGCTACCAGACTTGTCATCCTGACACGTAGCTCGAGGTTAATACCACTGATGATACCCACTGACCTCTGATAAATCTCCTGTGGAAGATGCTATCTTGTACTTGGTAGTCTAACTAGGTAATTGAGAGTGCTGGCTCTCCATTGGGTTACAGCCTTGTGGGCTTGGAAATTCATACATAGGAGAAGAAACTGTGTCTGAATACCGTCAAGTTCAGTTCACAAGTCTGGGACTGCATAAGTGTCCCTGCTCTTCTCTCCGCCGACATATTCCAACAATAGTAAAATTCAAATTATTAAATGTATCGGGCCAACATTCGTTCGTTGCAGTCACGCAATTGCCTGTTTTACAAATATACATTTCACCTAGCCTTACATCATTGTCAGAATTGTCCTAGGAGTGTTAAAACCGGGGAGCGCACGAGTACTTACAGTCTCCATTGGGATTGGCCTCATTTAAAAGTAATGCTTCTGGCTGTGTTTGCCTGCTGCGATTGCCAAAGACATTTCATTCCCATGTTTGTTTACGGCTTCCACTGTAGGGAACCTTTATTTTGCATCGTGACAACAATGTGTTCAATTCCTTACCATAGACAACCCCTAGTGCTTGCTATCCTTGTGCAGTTTGGGCCCATAATTAAAACAGGGAATTGTACCGTAACGTGGCTACTTGTCTGTACTGTTATACCATGAAAGTTTTCTTTCTTTTGCTATGTTAAATCCTGCTCCCACACCGATTCGTAGTGCATTATCCTGGTAGCCCAGTTCATACCCTACCCCATGTGCACTAGTCGCTACAGTCATGGGTTTCATTGCTAGGTCTTTTTAATGATACATGGTAGCTCTGATAATAAATAGCCGGTGTGAAATCTTACTTGTTTGCCGTTTCGTAGCAATTAACTCGGTTGTTATAATATTACCCTGATGGCAGTAGTTGCAGTTCAGTATGACATGTGGCAACTTCCCTGGTCTACTAAAGCCACCATTGTGACATGGTTGCATAGCTGTGTTTGTCCTATACACTACCGTAGGCTAGGCTATAATACCACTATTATTCAGCACAGTATTACTGTCATGCCCGCATCAGTGGCCATACCTATTTCCACTGGTGTTTGGCTGCCAGTGGATGTTAAGGCGACAAAGTGGTATCGAGTAAACGTCATTGGTGCTTGGACCAGCATAATAGGTCGGTAAATATTGCTACAACATGGGAGAACACTCCTGAACGGCGTTAGTTAGTATCTCTCCCCAGCACAGTGGATCTTGATAGCAGAGTACTATATAGACTTCATAAATATGCAAATGTATGCATACTTCTGGCTTAGAGATGTTCATGTGTTGAGTTATGTCTATCATAACTTGGAACTTGTCACACCTCGCAATTTCATTAGATATCCATCCAGTAGAGTAACTGTCACTGACAAAATAACAAATGTTTTTTAACATCGCACGATGGCTCACCATTGTTGAAGATGGTGTTAAGATTATGCATTCTCTTGGAGAAATTGTGGAGGCCTATCCATCTTAGTCTTGTGAGAAATGTGTGGATTTTTTTTTTGAAAGCTTAGGCCTGCTGTTGTTCTATATAAAGAGCATGTGAACATACAGGTTGTTCTGGGAATAATCGAGCAATAAAGGACGGTGGGACTCACAGTATTAGTCGTCACATCTGCAAATGTATTTTTGTGATTCTCATCAAGTAACCATGTAATTTGTGATAAATGTAGTGAGTGGAAATGGCACTGCTTTGAAATCGGGGGTTAATGGACTTTGTTTCACTTGGTGGTATAGTGTCTTCAAAAAGAGGCAGTAATATTATATAGTTGAGTTTATATCAGCGTGTGTGTGTTGTCCAGTCTGCCATGTGTCACTTTCTTTGCCTTGTTGCATTGTTGTGTTGTATTAAAGTGGATTTTGTACGGTTGGACTTGAGGGCTTTTGTCTCATTCTTCCATTCGACTCACTTTGATCTCTGATTGTTGTATTCATGATTCATTTCTAGTAGCGGATCTGTTTAAAGAAAATAAAATAGGTCAGTGTATCGTATTACCCAGAATTTCAACTCATTCAGTCTTTTCACATTGTAAGAACAGGTCATCGTCAAAGGTAATCTTGAGGTTTGTGCCTCTTTTGGTGCGAAAAGACTAACATAGCTTTGACATCCTCAGACCATGTGGATATTACAATTTGGTGTTTATGGTGTCAATAGACTGTCATATTACAATTCGGTGTGTATGTGTCAAAGACCCTGTGAGGTTTTACATATCGAATGTGTAAGTGATGTCAATCGTCCCTGCCAACTTGGGTATACATTTATTCGCATTCTTGGTGTCTTCCGAGTCTAGAAGTGATTAGCATGAACCAGTTGAATACCAATATTCTCACATGGCAACTGATGATGGTTGTTCCTCGAGTTTTTGGTACGTTAGGTGGCCAACCAAGGAGAACAGGGCAGTGTAAATTTATCGCATTGAATTCTGTAAGTGCATTCCTCCATTTGGACTGTAGGAATAACGGTTGTTATTGGGGTTTGGACGATGGCTGTATTAGTTTACAATGAAGTATGATTCTTCTGTCCCAGAACAACTTCCAACATCAAAGTCAACCGTTACTGGTTTCTTTCTACAAGTTATTTTCAGTCACAGAAGACACTATTGGAATGTGCAAATGATGCTCTTGATTCAAAGCAGGGATATGCTAGTAGCATTTTCCTGGCAGTGTCTTCAGGCATGCACAATGAACAATTGTGTGTCATCTTGCGTTTTGCCGAGAAAAGACAGCTTTGCAGATTGAAGTGCTTTTTGTTTTCGGATCAAGTTTATATTTTTCTGATTTGTATATTTCATTGTACTTTTCCGGGCTGGAAGTTTGGCCATTGCAGGGGCGCAATCACTGTGAGTCATGTGTGATTGCCTCTGAACAACAATACGTTCGTTTGTTGCACACATACAAATTATTGCTCCTTAGTCTTGGTCTCTAGAGGGAACTCTAGAGGGAATTTGATTTCCACAAAACTGGTTTCTCAGTTATGAGTTTGTCCCTATTTCGAGGGGGCGAACCTTTGCCGATTGTGGGTCGTGTGAATACACATCTCTATGTCTATAAATAAATCCAGAATACGCCTACATCATTTTTGGAAGACACTCACCAAAGTTCTTGTATATTTTCTTTTTATGTTATTTATATATCTTTGTTTTAAGTTCATAACAGTCGGCCATGTGATAACAGTGGCCGTATGGGAAGGGGGCGGCTTCTCCCAGTGTTGTATGTATAGTGTTTACCGCCTTGGAGCGTGTACCGGACTGACAGGGTTTCAAACGAAACACTCATTTACGTGGCTCCATCATGGTTTCCTTAGTCCCCTGCATGCATTCACAAGAACAACGCCTGCCTCTTGTGTCATGATGGTCACTGGTAGTGGAAATACAATGCTGGCGTGCGGAATTTTAATTGAGGAGACCTTATATTGTGATGTGGTGCCATCCCACGGCTGACCTTTGTCCTGGTGTTCCTTACATCACGTTAATCAGTTAATGGTGAGTGAGTCGCATGTTTTCGCGACTGTTGTAGACCCATGCGAGGTGAATTATTAGATAGTCCCTGTTTTGCAGTATATATCGGGGAAGAAGGGATATGAAAGTGAAATTTACTTGTAACCATATGGATATGTCGGAAATTAATGACAGATTAGTATTATGCAGTTGGGTGCGCAGATCAGATTATGTAAAACATGTATTTTTCTTTTTCTGAAAAGAAACTTTCCCCGATTAATTCTCTTTCTTATGTCATTGTTGGGCGGTATGGCTGGGTTGGTTTTGGCATTTCTATTTATTCATCGTTCACTTTGTTTTGGATTGATACTCTTACTTGAATGGATCAATGATGGACACGTGTCACAATGATGACAAAGGTGAGGGGGGCGTCTGGAGTGCTCAAGTTGAAGGTCAAAGATTCTTTTAGTGGTCATTTTTGCCGAAGTTGTGGACATGTGCGAATGAAAACCCGCAGGACAATAACATTATGGTCGAAAATGCTTTAGAAGCACGATATAACGAAGATTGGCGATAGAGGCCAATCGCCATGCACAGATCAATTTAATTCAGAGTAGGTACTGTAGGTGAGGATAAAACCTGTTACCCGTCCATATCTGATATGTTGGTCCTATCGAATCCTAATGTCAGCTTGTCTCAACGGTTCAAGTGATACAGAACCAGCAATCCAAGAGGCTTAGTGATTCCTTGACCTTCCACTTGAACCTCATATTAACTACCTTGTACCTAAGGTAATAGGGTCATGTACTTCATGCCAATTATGAGCTACATCCACTCAGGCAGTCAGTGGGAAGCTTCATTCATCCGGGGGTCGAGTTATTGTGTTACAAGCTGAATTGGCTAGAATATCAATTTTTACCACACTTTTTCCCATTCCTCCCCAAAACTGACCCCGCCCACACTCACATTAGGGTTCTGTATTCCCCATAATAAGCTACTCATCAAATTTCAGCTTAGTTGGTCAAAGCATTCTAGACTCTTCATGAGTTCTTCAGACTTTGACCTCATATGACCTTTGACCTGATCCCAAACAATAGGGAGTGCTCATCCATCCAGTGGGGTCGATCCAATATCAATTTTTCACAATCTCCTCTCCCCATTTTCCTAAAAATAACCGCTGGTCTGCACCCTAACGATAGGTGGCTATAACTCTCCCATTAGAACATATTTCACTTTGATTGGACCACGCTATTCTGGGACTATATCCTCTTCACAAGATTGTCATCAGACTTTGAGCCTAATGACCACAGAACAATAAGAACAAAAAATGGGATCATGTCTCCTTATGAGGAACCCACATACCAAGTAGAAACTTCATCCATCCGGTGGGGTCAATTAGCTCTTCACAACCAGGCGTGGTCACTCATAATATATAAACATATACACACACTGTCATTGCCTGCATGGATTCCCTGACGTTCAGTCAAGGATTCATAATGTACTTTCGAATAATTTTTTAACATTTATGATGCGAAATACAAGTTTCGTATGCGGCGACAGAAGGAACAAAGACAACGAGAGGTTTGATATTGGTTCAAATTGATAGAAATAAAAGAATCACTCTAAACACATGTGTTTTTTCTTCGTTCACGACAGTGTTAGTGGCCCTATTCCCCATTATGAGTGAACTGCTACCAGGCATGGAGGTAAAAAAGTTCACCTCCATGCTCGTGCTACCAGGCAGCTGAAGGAGGCGGCGGTGTTGAACTCGGTCAGCAACTGTTCTCAAGTGCAAGGCCCGTGAAGTACAATCACAGCAACAATAGCAACGACGATTACACACAAGGTCTAGTTCGAGAACGCCCCGAGCCGTTGCGTGCCCAATTGCTTGGAGCAGTTAGAAAGGCTCCATATTCAAGAGCCTTTGAAATATTCGGAAATGCGCATCAACAATGATATTGAAAATGGATAGATTAGATAGATTACTACAGTATGTCGCTTGTGGCTGGAAAAGTAGGACATAAATGAAGCCTGAAGGATTTTTGAATAACACATTTACAATTGCGGAGGCTACACGTGACTACAGACTTTGTATTTGATTATTGTTCTCTGCAGCATTATTGGGTTATATAAAATGATAAATAAGATAAAATAATAATAACAATAATACCAAAATAATGTAGGCTACAACGGTTCTTATATACGCATATACACACTAGGTTCGTGATTTGGGGGGGGAGAAAACGCCCGCCCGCCTGCGTGCATGGAACTGGTCATCGCGTTGTCCCGCTGCCCGCCCGTCCGCGTGCATGGAAACGCGGCTTAAGATCATTGTGTATAACGATGGCGGCCTGTCAATGTTCTAGTCAGCACCCAACATTACATTTTTATAACCACTCACAGTGACAGTAATTGGCATTTTGGAAATTCTGGAACAAGGGCTGTCAAGAACAAGGTCTCAAAAGGTTTGATTATCTTGGTGTTTTGTGTCTGAGTCTTAATCGAGCAACTGGGAGGAAGCGGTGCGACGTTCGCACGACGTCATTGTGGAATAAACACCCTCCGTGCAATTATCCCTTGTGAGGGGGCGCGCTCCTCGGCCGATATTAATCCCCGCAAGTGGCCAGGATATTATGTTTTTGGCGTGTCTCCGCCTCCGCCGCGTCCGGAACTTAGGCGTTAGCGCTTTATCCGATGGTCTGAAACTTGGTACACATGTCCGCTCTAGTGAAAATCTTGGATGAGTTCGAAAGTGGGTATCACTGTCTGCTGCCCTCTATTCTGTATTTTACACGAAAAGTACCGTTCATCCGATTCACACGAAACGTGGTGGGTGGGGACGAAAGTTGGTCCCGCATAACATGCAGTGATTTCAAGGTCACCAGAGGTAAAATTTGTGTTTTTTCAAGATTTTTCTAACTGTTGGATTTGAACAAAACTTTGGGAATGTGGACGATCGGTGGTCCTGAACAGCAGGTATGGCATTTCAAAGTTTCTGGAGGTCAAATGTGATTCCTCTAACGAGGTCCAAAAAGGCTGTTTCTGCGGGGATTTACCCGTCGGGGGCGTTTACCCGCCTGCACAAGTCCATAGTATTAAGTTCCCTCAGTACAATCTCAACATTTCTCCTCTCCCTGAGCCGTTAATGCTCTCTGATCTGTCGGCCTCATATCAGAGGGCGGACAGCTTAGTTGAAGAGAGCTGTATACTGAATTTTCAACGTGATCGGACCAGGCATTCTGGACGTATCGTGTTAACAAGATTTTCAGACTTTAACCTCTCTTGACCTCAGCTGACCTTTGACCTGACCCCAAACAGTAGGGGTCATGTACTCATTATGAGGAACCCATATACCAAGTATGAACTCCAATCCCATCCCGGAGGGTCTGTATGTAATACTGTGTGTATTATCGTGAAACACATTCAGTTTACTCTATATCTGTGAATTGTGTCAGCGATATGCCCCGACGCATACCCTCATTGCTCCTTAGTATCACACGGTCACAGAGATCTGAAAAGTCGTCAATGAGTGTTACACGATGTCAGAATTCACTGATAACATGTTCGAAAGCCAGCCGATTCATTACGGAAGCACAGAAACAACAATTAAATTCGGAAATACAAATCTATGGGCGTATGGCAGAAAAGAAAGAACACCATCTAGGTGTGAAGTACATTCATCACGGAGCGAAACTGGAGGTTATTAAAGTGAAGATCGAATCAGAGTGTCATTTTCCTGTCAAACAGAACTGATTCTAAGATTCTGACAAATGCGAATCCTGTCGCCTATTTCACATGACCTTTAACAATACTGTTAGTGAGGGCGCTGTTAAAAAACATTACCACACTGACTTCTCTTCTGTACAGCATGCCAGACTCTCCTTGCCCACTCTTGTCTCTTGCACGTTAAAACCATTCCCCGATTACAGCCGGCCGGTACGAACCGGGATAATATTCGTTTCATTACTGCGTCAATCGAGCCCATTTATTAGTGTATCGATTTAACTATATACCGACACCGGCCATGTAAAGGACTAGGTTTTGCAAGAATCTTTTTCGTCTCGGTCCCTGAACAAAATTCAGGAAGAGACTTAGCGATCACTTGTCGTGGCCCGTGTGTGTGTAATTAATGTGTGTGGTGTGGGTGTCCCACTTTCTCGTTACCAGGATGTCTGAACGGTAAGACCGATTTTTTGGAAATTTTGTATGTAGTTATCAGGGTTCGTCGGACCGTTTTTTGAAAGTGGGGGGGGGGGGGGTTTTTAAGAGGGGGGGGCGGAAAAGATTAATACTTTCTAAGCAAAGCGCCACCAAAGTTTGGCGCGAAGCGTACTAAGAAAATTTCCGATTTTTCATCCTCCAGATCGACGGAAACGGCACTCGCCAGGCTCAATAGCACCCCATTGTGTGCTCCAGGTGTGATTTGAGTAAAAGACAACCAAACCAGTGTCATTGTGGCATACTAAGATGATTTATGGAATATCACACATGGTAGTTTGGGTGTATTACCTTTTTCTACCCTGTCTTTGTTTGCTTGGATCCAGGGGTTCTACCGAACGGTCTCTGGTGGGAATCGAAGGAAAAGGCCATAGGCGTTACGGACCACGCCAATTGGGAGCAGAAAAATTGGTACGTCGAATTTGACAAGTCAGTCACTGGAAACTATCGGCGCGCGCGAAGCGGCGCAAAAAATGCTTGTTTTTCCGGCATTTCATTGGAAAAGTCTGCAAAAATTAAGACTTTTTCAATTTGCTCTTTTCCTTCCCAATTTTTTCCACGAATTTTCGCCCGAATTTTCATCCCAAAAAATGGGAGGGGGGGGAGTCTGCCCCCAAGGCTTTCTGAAATCAATCGATTTCACAAATGATTCGAAGGCTTACAAACGCATATTTCGCGCCCTAACGCCTGAAGAACAACTGCCATTGCGGCGCGAACAACACTTCGGAAAATTATGCACTTCCACAATTTGCTATGTCCGATTTAAAATTCGAAGAACTCGGTATGAAACATGGGTAATCCCTCCCCTCCCGACTCGTTAGAGTCGTCAGATCATCACCGGGGGCCACGAGGGGGGGGGATCCACGCCTGGAATTAGTGGACTTAAGGACAATTTCCAACGCGATTATGTTTGGTTAGACAAAAATTGAACAGTTTAGAGTTGATACATATCGGGCATGTGCCTATCATTTTATCCGGTCCGGAAAAGTGGGGGGGTGGGACAAACGATCTTATTCCCCCCCACTTTTGAAATGGGGGGACAATGTCCCCCCCCCCCCTGGTGGGTCCCCCACCTTTGACTGCGTCCCATGGTAGTAGCGGGTTTGGTAACCCCGATCTTGAGTTGATTTTGGGCACAACAGTCAATAATTAAGTATGGTAATTAGCCTATCTTTATAGCATTAATTGTTTAGCTCGAAGCACTGAGATTACGGGATGACCGTACTTAGGTTCTAGTGTGATTTGGTTTGGGCCCATATGTGCTTGATATTACGATGCTGAACTGGTTAGATTTTTTTAGAATCAATATATAAAAGTTTTTCGGAATTTCACGAAACTTGGGGAATATGCTCCCTCAGGCCGAGCTTTTTGACAAAGATTCGAGGTCACTGGAGTTCATTACTTGTTTCTAATTTTGCCATATTTAATGCGAATTTTTTGACGTTGTGTTGTATTTTCATGGACCTGGTGGGACGTATGGTTGGCCTTTGCAAGTTGGTCTGATTTCTTCATCATGGATTCATGGTCACTGGAGGTCATTCACTGTGTCTAATCTGCATAATTAGCGAATTTTTTTGACGTTTGTTGTATTTTCATGGAACCTGGTGGGACGTTGGTTGGCCTTTGCAAGTTGGTCTGATTTTCTTTTCATCAATGGATTCCATGGTCCACTGAGTCATTCAGCGTGTCTAATTTATGCGTGATTTCAAATTGTCGAACTGTTCATGAACTTGGTGGGTATGGCTTTCCTTTACTTTCCAACATTTTTCAACATAGAGTGGAGATAACCTGAGGTCATTCAGTGCATCTGTTTTGCATAACTTATTCCAAATTTCGAAGTTTGCTCGATTTCATGAAGCCGATGGGTTGGTCTACCTTTAGATCGCCAAAATTGTTACATTTACTCGAGTCACTGGCTTCATTCATGCAAATGGTCAAGTTTGTTTGGATTCACATGGCAACTATTAGTGACTGTGGTCCACTATTGGCCTGAGAATTTTTAAAATGGTCATGGGGAGTATTATATTGCTAATTTGCTATTTAGGCAATTTGATATGGTCACTGTTTAGTAAGCCGGCCTGGTCCTGTTGAATGCTAATACCAAACTCTGAAAGCAACACATGGACGTACTTATAATTGTTTGCATAGTGGCTGATGGAAGAAATACCACTGATCGAGCAACCAGCACTGGGTGCGATCGCCTGTCTTACACTGAAAACCACTACAAAAACAATCGTTTTCAGATCTACCAGTCTACCTTACATCTGCGCGTTATAAGCGCAAAGGAGCAAGCCATGGTGCTGCTCGACTTTAGGGCAGCTCTGTACTATACTTGGCTGTTTGACCGTCTTGTTGATGAATATACACTTGCACTTGAGTGGCTTTGAGTGCGTCTTTGGACTCGCCTGAACGAAGTTAAAAAGCGACTTAGACATTCCTACGAAGGAATTAGATTTTTTGAACTGTGTCATAATGTTTATTGGGTGGTGCTCCATTCAGCTGGATTCACCAGGCGCGTACCGATGAGATTGTCTTGGGGGGTTTGAGGTTGGAACCCAATGAAAGTGCAGTCATCATCAATGACCTCAATCTCACTATTGGCAAATAAGTACCTGCCACTCTTGTCGGTTTTGCAGATGCTCGGCCACAAGCACCGAAACCTCGCTCTCTCCTCGGGCATGGAATTGCCTTCCTCAAGATGTGTTTCCTTCTTCTTACGATATCCAAGTGTTTAAGTCCAGAATTAATAGGCTGAATTTCCATCTTTCTTCTTCAGTCTTGTGCATGGAATCAGCCCTCTTGCGGGGAAATTTCGAGTGAAGCCCAGCCTCGCGTCACTCTGTCAGGGAACAACCGCAAGTCGAAACTGCCATACATAATTAAGGTGATGGACAGATCTTCCCACAGAAGCAATGCCTGTAAGTCCCCCCCCCATTGCCTCTATTCATTCCACCTCA
This sequence comes from Sclerodactyla briareus, assembly GCA_026419785.1. Classification (NCBI taxonomy): domain Eukaryota; kingdom Metazoa; phylum Echinodermata; class Holothuroidea; order Dendrochirotida; family Sclerodactylidae; genus Sclerodactyla; species Sclerodactyla briareus. Next base: position 87,489 of record JAODTK010005718.1, read on the forward strand.
GTTCTGACAGATAATTGAACAGTCCCTTCAGCTGCTGCATGTCATGCAGAGATAGGGAGTAATGTGAACAAAACATCTCTTACAGAGAGCTCATTGGAATAGCTGTGGGGAGACTAACGGGGTAATTAAACCATTGGATTTGATTAAAATCCAATCACACTATCGAAACAAAAATATTAAACTCTAAGTTATAAAAATATAACTGCCTAGCCAGTGGGCTTGGATGCTTCATCACCAACCAAAGGTTTAACTTGATCGCATGGATTACGGTTTTAGAAGATGAGTGAAAGTGACGAAACGAGAACGGACGAACGAAAACGGACGGGAGACCTGAGGATTATGATTGGCGTGTAGTAGAGATGCTCACCCACAGCTAAAAATCTATTGAAAGTTAAACTGACGTGTTCGAATTACCCAAGTTGGTCGGCAATCAGTGTTGTGTCCGACAACGACAAATCGACACCAACACCGAACGACCATACTATCGACACCAACACCGACACCGTTCATCGGAATATGGCCAACACGACACCGGGGGGGGGAGGTCCGACAACCGACCACCAACCCCGACAACCAAACTTTCTAAAACTGTTGGAATCCATACATAACATGCTATATCTTCATTTGGTAAACATGTTTAGAGTACGATGGGCTTATTGCGTAAACCAAAGCCGCTATACGTTTGGGCATTACCGAGGTTGCCATCAATACCACTTCTATCATGTTACATTCATCCTAGGCTCACCTGATTTTTTACTGCCTATTAGTCTGAACCCTTTCCCATAGCGCGACACTGGGGACGGGGGAACATGTCCCCCCAATATTTTGGTGGGGGGGACATAATATCAAATGATCCCGCCCCCCCCCATATTTTCGGACTGGTGAAAAATCCTATACTCATATGACGTAACTGCCATACCACAAGGTCCTAAATCTAACATATTTCTTATCAGATTTCTTGAATTTTTTCATGTTGATAAGGCCGAAATTGCAAAAAAAATATTCGCGCTTCCGGGCTCGCCTGTTTCATTCGATCTTTCCGTTACATTTATAATACATGTTACGATACTTTGTCAGATTCTAATTCAAACATGACTCTTTCTCTATACGTGCTTCTTCAAGTGGGGTGACCATATTGGTATGAGGCCACAAGGAGAATTGGGCTTGGGACGTGGTTCATGTTGCACCCCTCCCCATACAACGATCTGGAAATCAACTTGCCCATTTTCTTAAACACTGCACACAACGCAATAGCTAGAGTCCTATCTACGTCTGATCCTTTTGTTCAGACTTCATACATGGTTTTGCATGGCATGTTTGTAAACTGTCATAAGACCGCTGGAAGGTCCCTTTTCCGGCAATCTGGGGGTTCGTAAGGCTCAAAATTTCCTTGTATCTACGCGTCCACTGATGGTGCGCTAATTGTAATGATGAACATAGACGTTTCCTTCAGAGCGTTTTCTTGAGATACAATTCTTTGGCAATTCATTGCAACATTTTGGGGACGTTTTGCTATTGGCCATATGGCCCAGTAATGTGCCGTTTCCTGTAATCTGAGTGGGGGGGGGGGGGGAATTAAAACGAGAATTTTCCTTGTACGCTACGTGTCCTCCAAGCTGATGGTGGCCCGATTTTTAAGGAAAAAACATCGAACAGGTCGTCACAAAGGCTTCTTGATATATAAATTTCTGAATTATATAAAAATTGAAAATTATAGCCAGTTTTAGGACGTTGCTTACTTCCATACGAATCGGGGAGTGCCATTTTCTGCAATCTGGGGAGTCTGGAAAACGAAAATTGTCCTCCTACACTACGCGTCAACAACCGATAGTGATGGCCCAGAATTGATACGAGAATGAACATCGTCAGTTCTTTGAAAATGTTTCTTGGGGAAAAAAATCGAGAATTTATTGCCGTGTTAGGGATGTTACTTACGGCCATATGGCCCGAGGGCGTTTTCCTGCAATCTGGGGGCTCTGTAAAACGGGAAAATCGCTTGTACGCTCCGCGCAACCAATAGTGGCGCTCAGCTTGTAGATGGTGCAAAGCCTCATATGTCCCCCCCCACAATATTTGACACAAATCCCCGCCCATGCTTCCTTACCCTGGTCCAAGCCCGGCCTGTGCTGTACCGAAAGGCCTCAACCAACTATGCTATGAACCCGACAGTTGTAGAGATGTAAGATGTAGAATGTATCCTTAGTGATCTTCAGCCATTTAAAAATATAAAGTAGTGCTTGACAGGCCACTACAGTTAACAGTTAATAGGCTTTCTCTCGCCCTGTGTTTCACTGCGATCACATTTTAGGCAATCACATTTTTTGTTATTGATATATTTGATATAATTATATATAATTTCTGCACTTTATGATTGTGCTCCCCGAAATGACTAGGCATGTTTGTTGTCAATTCCAATGACTGCAGTCTTTTCCTGTCGGCACAATTGGGCCAGCCAGCCTATACTCTGAAACAACCACCCAGCAGACGACCCTGTCCACCATGTGGTCCTGTCAGTACGGGTTCTGAGGGTTAGGTGGGGCCACCTGCCGGGTCGCCCCCGTAGCTCATGGTCGGGCGGGTACCCCAGGAAGTTGTGTGAGGGTCGGCTGTCACTTGCCCTGAGGAGGCTGGGTGAGGTTGGAAGCGGTGGGTGGATGCAGCGTGGTGCCTTCCAGACATGGTGGCTCCCATAAGTGAGTGTATTAATGATGGGAGTGTATATGGCCAGTGGGTCTTCGCTATACAAAATCGTGATCACACATTCGGGACCAAGTTCACAAAACAGTTTCTTTGGGGTCGTTACACATGCTGACGTTTTGTTCCTCAACTAACAATACATAAAATGTGTCCATGAAAACAGGCTCCTAACCCCTCCGTCAATACATATAATACCGGCCCTTGTACCATCCAAACCCTCTTCTGAATGAACCTCTGGCCTTACCTTTAAGTTACTTAATTCTAATCTCACCTCTCACACAACATTTCCCCCATGTATTTGCACTCATGGTGCCCGTCTAAAGCTGCGTTTCCATGCACGCGGGGGCCGGGCGGGCGGACGGGCGGGGCGGCGTTTTTGGGAAGACTCTTTCCCATGCACGCGGCGGGCGGCGGTGCGTGTTTTCGAGTCACGCACCTCTCTTCACTTTTTATCGTGTATATGCGCTATATAAAACCGATGTAGCCTACTATCATTAATAGTGTTATTATTATTGTTATTATTATTGTTATTAATATTGTTATTATTGTTATTATTTATTGTTGTTGTTGTGTTGTCGTTGTCCTTGTCCTAATTGTCGTTGCCCCGTTGTTTTGTTGTTGTTGTTGCCGTTGGTTGTCGTTGTCGTCGTTGTTGTCGTCGTTGTCGTTGTTGTGTTGTCGTTTGTTGTCATTGTCCGTTGTTTTTCGTTGACGTTGTTTGTCAACAACCGGACGCATACTAGTGTTTAAACCTGAACACCAGTGTTCATTTTTCCTGAAAACCATTGTTCTGAATGTCACTGAATAAACGGCCCACCATTAAACTTCACAATTGAACAGGTTTTGGAGATGAATTAGCCATACTTAACATATCATCGGTTTAAACATGTAAATAATTTGTGCAAAAGGTGTCTAGCCGTTGATATAGACACAATCCTGTATAAAATCTCATCCCTAGTGTTTGTTGAAACAGTTATGAATGTTGTTTGGGTTGGAACATTATTTGAACTAAAATGGTACTCTACTCTCATATCGGCTTCAAGCCGGTAAGATTGCAGGGAAGGAAATCCCCGGGAATTGATTGCGAAATACCACGCGGACACGCGGGCGGGCGGAAAAAATCGCTAAACGACCGATTCGAGAACACGCCCGCCCCGCCCCGCCCCGCCCCGCCCGCCCCGCCCGTCCGCGTGCATGGAAACGGCTCCATTGAAAATAACGATGAGCGATTTAGACGCCCGCCCCGCCCGTTCGCGAGCGTGCATGGAAACGCGGCTTTACTCCGGTTTGCCACGTGCCCAAGGGCGGCGATTTGTGTTGGCGGTTGGGGGATGGGGGGGGCAGGGACCAGACGAATACTATTTAATGCCACCACAGGTTGGCGCGTGTAGCGTAAAAGAAATTTTTCGTTGGACAGGGCTACTAGATTGCAGGAAAACGGCACTTCCATGCCTTATGGGACAGTAAGCAGCCTCCTTAAAATTGATAACAATGTTTTATTTCAGGAAGGTTTTTCTCCAAAGACTTATCGCCGTAGGGATCAATTTCTATGTTTTGCGTTGGGTGCTGTGACATTCTGAAGATCAAATACGATGCAAGTGAGGTTACGGTTATGAAAGTATCTTGGCCTTTCATTGATAGGAGTCCTCTACAGTCCAGCGAGCACTGCTAGGAAGGTCAGACAAAAAAGGCCATTCCAGCTTGCAATTTTCAGATTCTCACATCGCCAAGCCAGCTGTCTCAACCGCAAGTGTCGGAAATTACTTTGTACGGCATTCATACAATGCTTGTTTGATTACTCACCTTCATCTTGGTATACTGGTCTCAACAATTCACTCAAAATTAAGCTTCAAACCAACCAAAACGAAATGTGTCGTTTCATGCTGTTGCAGGGCCCAATACTTTCATATTGGGCAGGGGGAGATCGCTAGTCTCGGTATGCTGACAGTTGAGAACAGGGCTAAATTCATTCGGTTAAACCATATACACACAAAATATTTTATGGCTCAGTTCGCCTTACTTATAACTACTAGTTTTACTAAAACGTCTGCAGTTCATAATTTATGGCACCCGTGCGAGAGCTTATAATTTCCAAGTTCCTGTGAACAAAGGGGTGTCTGGTGCCACCTTTTGTGCCACTGATGTACGTGATTGGAAAAACGCTCTTCCTGATTGCATCAGATCTATCGAATCTATTCACGCTTTTAAGGTTTAATTGAAGGAACTCCTCATTAAATTTTAAGTAATACTGCCTGTCTCTCCTCTCTCTCAGCGTCTGGAGTTTGCTGAAGTTTTGCTGGATTGATGTATGGTGGTGAGTTGGTGAGGTTTCTGTATTTTTTGTATGTTTTCGCTGTGTTCCTGATTGTGCAATCGTTTTATGGGGGAAACCGCGCCATTGGCAATGGCCATCCTTTTGGCCTAATGGGTGTTGCTCCTGTGACTCTATTGTTCAACGGTCTGTCTTTTGTTGGTGGGGTAGGTGGCCATCTTTCCGTAGGTGGCTTCCGTTCACCGGTCATTTGTTACAGTTTTATGGAATTCTTCGTTCACGAACATCCATCTTCGGGGGTCTATTCAAGGTTCCTTCAAATCGGCTTTGGCCGCTCAGCTCAGAGACCACTTTTTGCCGCTACGGGACCGATTTTCAATATCGTACTTCTCCACCTTTTGTGAAGCATAAACTTCTTGATCTTGAGTCCATTTTGCGGTGCGCCGTTTGTACGACCTACTAATTGCATGCGACATTTCGATTTGGCCATAAAATGACAGAAAGGTATTATGGATAGAATGAATAGAAATTGGATTCTCAGTGGCAGTGCAGTTGGGGCCTGGATCTACAGGCTTTATGAAGTAGAGGTAGCCTAGTGTCTTGCAGAATGCAGAAGAACAACTGATAAAATAGGCAACATTCAATAGAACACGAAAAAAATAAATTAAATGATATCCAATGGAACGCTGGAGAATAAATTGAACGCCCCCCCCCCCCCCCAAAAAAAAAAAAAAAAAAAATACTGGTGTCGACCGACACCAGCAAAAAAAAAAAAACTTCCGACACTTCAATGGTCCAACACCGACACCGCAGTGCTTCGACACCAACACCGACACCAGGACCCTCATTGTTGTTCTGCACAACACTGTCGGCAATACCTGTACCCTCTTGTAGTGATTCCAAATTGATCTGATATCACTTCTTAAAGCGAGTGAAGGAATTTAACCCTCATGCAGTTATTCTACTAAAGCTACGCAATACACACGCCAGTCCACGAATCACAGCCGTTTGTGGAGTTTAATTGCTTCCTCGATTGTTTCCGGAATCGTGTAGTTGGAACTTGGTATAACCGTTCTGAATTGATTCCTTCCGACAAAACCTGGGCTTCTGAGAAGGGAACTCCAGCAGGCTTTAACAAATTGGATGGCTCATCCAAGGTCGTTGTTTATTGTCTTGCTTGTATTGTCTTGCCTGAAGTTCCTGCACTAAGTTCAGAAATAACTTAGCGATCACTTGTGGCGTACGTTCTATTCGAAACTGCACGTCGTTTAGGTGACATGCTCTTCAAACCGAGAATCTCTATTCATCAAAATCTACATTGCTCACTGTATAAGAAACAATACTGGGTTCTAAGATTGAATTGGAAAAATACTGGTTTCCACGGTTGATAACCAAATACATAGCGTAAACATGAGCGTCACGAGCCTCTCTGAACCAACTGACACAACTCTCTCAGATAGGTATTTTGTGATTGATTAGTCAGTCAGCTAGTGAATTTTATATATTAATACTTTTTGATAGTGCTATAAGGATTATAATGCTAACCACAGATATTCTCCTCGGATCGCTAGTGTGGCATCGACTCTCAAGTGTAAGGACCGAGAAATATCCACATTTTCAGAGATCCTTTGTATGTGAATGTTAAAGTCATTAGGAGTGTATTTTCAGAAAAGGGGGAGGGAGACGTGTCACCCCCCCCCCCCCCCTCCGCCGTCCGCTGTTGACGCCCACGGTAGCTGCGTGAGTGCGAGTCTCTAGACAAGAGAGCGAGTGTTCGTCTGTCCTATTCGAACCTCACTTCATCAGTTCATGCATGGCGTGACGTGATATACGAAACTATTACTAATGTGGGTGCCTCGAGATAATTCAAGTTAATGCAGAATGTGATACAAAATACTGACGATCACTTCCTTAAACGTGACCGATTGGGGACGAATTGTTTAGGCCTATAGAAGAATAGAGACTTACGTATCGTATATCGTTTTCCTCATAATATCTAAACACAACGCATGACGTCATAGTTAGGCACATTGAGGCGTCCTGTCTTGGAATGATTAGACAATTTCCTTAGTAGGCCCCTTAGCAGCAATATATCCTATACTAATAGTAATGATAGCCTGTAGCGGATTGGGGGGGGGGGGGGGGTGGCTTCCGGCCTCGATCCAATATTTCATCATCCGAGGTACCGGAAGCTGATAATGTAACACTGATTGGACCAGCGAGAGGAGGGGGGGGGGGGAATGGTAGTTTTTTGCCTTTAAAATTGGGGAACATTCTCTTCGACACGATTTATTTGCGTATCTGACCACAATAGCCTACATCACTTTTCAGTTTTGGTTTCTCACGTATTTTTTAACACCCCTCTCTCTCTTATTCCTGTTCCCCTTTCTCTTTTTTCTTCTCCTTTCCTTCCTTTCTTTCTTTCCTTGCTTTTTTTTTCTCTCTCTCCTTTTTCCGGTTTTTTCTTTTTCTCTTTCTTTTTCTCCCCTCCTTTTCTTTTTTTCCTTTTTTCCTCCTTCTCTTACCCGGGGGCGCGCGCCCCAAAGCCCCCCCCCCCCGGATACGCGCCTGACTATAGCCTGGTAGCTGTGAGTTGTATTTTCTGTTGAGTAGCACATTCATAGTTGTAAGCGACCATGCACACATCGATTGCCTCAACACATAATGCATACTGGTAATCAGATATTAGCAATCAACAAGTCGCTGTAGGTAGCGGACGCCCATTAGTAATGTTCCTATGTGGAGTCGATGGGGAGTTCAATGGAAGTCCGCTTCCTATACAGGCCTAGTCGCCGTCGCCTATTCCAGTATACAGCTGGATGGCTCCTTCCAGTGCTGCCAAAATGACGCGCCCAAACGTATCATATCAGTGGAGCTTACAAGGGGGCTTAAAGGCAGTCTAGCAGAGAGTCACAATCGGAGCGCCGTCTAATAGCATACCATTACGACGAGGTCGAACATTAAAGTTCCCGTTATTGGCAATTGCTTCACTGCAAAAATTCACCCATGCATGACTGCCTTCGAATGAATTTCCGTGGTGTCTGTATATTAGTATTATACACGCCGTAGATAATTGGTTAGACCCTGTTCGCCATATATACCCCCATGCATGAATTTTTATATCCGTACACAGGAGTATCGCTGCATGGTCTTATCTAGCCCTTCTCCGACCATTCCACGACAATACAACCCAGTCCAACCGGATCATATAGAAATTAACCCAAGCTAACAATCCGGGTATACCCTGCATGTAGTGTATACAGCCGGAACACACACACACTGAAAACAGAAACACTATTTTGCCATCTCTTTCGATTAACCACCATTCATTGCGTTTAGGAATTTAGTAAATACCTTTTGATACAAATGCTTATAGCAATTCCACGCGTTTCCTATCCCTTAAAACACCTTTTTTTCATTGAGCTTATACCTTGCGTTTTTAGTAAACACCAAGTGTTCTGTTGGCTTGCTCAGAGCGGGTCGATCAGTCAATAATTCTTCAACAATCTTAACTACCAAAAAATATGAGATTATAAAAAGAATGGAAGATGTGTAGGCCTAACTTTTTACAAATCCGGTCCTAATGGCCTACATTTTAGGAGCAATCACAAAATTGGTGAATAGATCTTCGGACTAGGACACCCCCACCCCTTATTGTCCACCGCACCATACATTCCAGCTTTTCCATCGATGCAATAATAATAATTATAATAATAATAATAATATAATAATAATAATAATAATATAATAATAATAATATTGTGCGGAGAGTGAGATGATGATGATATGACTTGACCATTTTCTGGCTCGGGTTGCATGTAGGCCTTGGTAGCATTTAACGTTCGAACTTTCTTCCTATCAAATTATTGACCATAAACTGACTGCATAATTTGATTAGCTTAAAGATGGATTGTCGTCTGCTAGCATCCAGCGAACAAGCGATGGCGAATTTTGCATGACGTCACGACAAAATATCGTAACGGGGCTTATATGTAAATTTGAAGCGATACTTTTCTAGCTTATTATTATATCAATTTTATTTGGACGGAAAAAATGCGTGAATAATAACATTTGGTTTCAATTTATCTAAAATGCTGGGTGCAGTATATTGTTTACAATTAACATTTATTTTAATCGACGACAATCCATCTTTAAGTGAAAAAGTAACGAAACACACATGCACAAACTCACACACATGGTGTAAAATAGAGGTATTTAGAACAAACATGCATGTCGGCAGTTTGAGTGCAAGGAAACTTTAACCATTCTCTAGGAAACAGCTTGCCCACAAGATTTCAGTGGCTGATGCCGTGATACGAACAGGCGGTGCCTGATAGAAAGTGTTATTATACACTATGGTCATTATGGGAATGAATCTAACGCAAGTGTGAATAAATACCTGTTCAACAAGCCAATCATTGCGCCAGTGTAAATGGGAATTAGTGACGCAAACACACCCGCAGAGATGGGAATGCGCGGAATGGGCATCCCAAAGTAATCTGATGTCCAGCATGGGGTCGGTCAATATTGTCGGTCGCCGAAACCAACACCGCATGGTCTTTCAGGGAATACCACTGACCTGTATCAATATCAGGTCGTGGATATGATCCTTTTCACGCGTGGTGCGCATGGTTTGACAGTGCCGCATTGTCAGGCTGTGCATCCATTTCGTCATGGATATACAACTATAAATGGCACATTGGCCTATTATCCGAATTGAATCACCTAAAACAGCTAACATGCCATAAACTAAACCTCGTGCTATAGGCGCAGGCTACGTCAGCGACGTAGCTGTATGACCACATGAAGTGATTGTTGGGGAGGTGGACGCTTATATTTCAACTGAGTGGGATCCATTTCAACTGGGAAGGGTGGGAGGGGGGGGGCTGGGAGTTTAAACACTGTCTCCATAGGATGTCATGAGCATTTCGACTAGTAAATTTGGTCCACAATTCATGACACCTCCACTTGGGGGAGGGGCTGGGGAGGGGAAAATCGCTGAAATCTACCAAAGTTGCCCGAACCTTATTATATGCAGATCGAAGTATAATACCGTTGAGTACGAAATAGACCACACTCTGACAATGTCACTACTACTCAGGCGAGCGGAGCCCGTGAAAATTCTTGCATCTTGGAGAGTTGGGGGTGAGGGATTTGATATAATATAAGAATATCGAGTACCCAGTGGGCCTACTTTTGCCGGCGAATTTGATTATATTTCTCTCTTCTTCGTCACAAACGGACAAACTGGTTATCAAATATGACTGGTGGAAACGAACACAAAACAATGTTTGGATCATTGTCATTGTCAATGTCAATGTTTTAGACGTCATGGTCAGGTCGTATATTGAGGAGTACGATGTTCAAATAACCGGATGATGAAGCTTGTTTCATCAAGCGAAGTCAATATTAGGCTGATAGGCATATCGTTCGATACAAACTAATACTATACAGTTTATTCTCGAAGAACTGGCTGTACGACTATTAAATAAACCGCAGTGAATGCCGAGTTCCATTGTCATGCAGTTATTCATTTGGCACGCTTTGTTTCCCTATACACTATATCGTGATAGCCGATGTTCATAAGGGTTTGTATTCATAAGGTCCGTTTGTCATAAGGCCTTTTATTCATTAAAGCCCTTTTGTTCATAAGGCTCCGGTATCATAATGGCCGAAAAGGATCTTTATTCATGGTCCGATATTCATAATCACAACAGAAGGTCCGATATTCATAATAGGAAAAAGGTCCGTTATTCATAATAGGGAAAAGGGTCGATATTCATAATAGGAAAAAGGGTCCGTTATTCATAATAGGGAAAAGGGTCGATATTCATAATAGGAAAAAAAGGTCCGATATTCATAATAGGAAAAAAGGTCGTTATTCATAATAGGGAAAAGGGTCGATATTCATAATAGGAAAAAAGGTCGTTATTCATAATAGGAAAACAAACACCAGTCGTGGATCTGCCATGCAGGGATCGCAGATGACAAAAAGGTGCAGTTTTTGGTGGTTTGCACTCTTGCCGGACCTCGCATCGGTAGAATCATCTGCTCGGCAAGTATATCATGAAAAGAAACACATTATGATTAACGGACTTTTCTCGCGATTATGAATAACGGACCTCTTTTGCTATTATGAATAACGGACCTCTTTTGCTATTATGAATAACGGACCTCTTTGCTATTATGAATAACGGACCTCTTTGCTATTATGAATAACGGACCTCTTTTGCTATTATGAATAACGGACCTCTTTTGCTATTATGAATAACGGACCTCTTTTGCTATTATGAATAACGGACCTCTTTTGCTATTATGAATAACGGACCTCTTTTGCTATTATGAATAACGGACCTCTTTGCTATTATGAATAACGGACCTCTTTTGCTATTATGAATAACGGACCTCTTTTGCTATTATGAATAACGGACCTCTTTTGCTATTATGAATAACGGAACCTTTTTCCGAAAAATTGGCCACGTTATGAATAACGGGGTCTATGAACAAAAGGACTTATGATAAACGGCCTTAGAACATCGGGCGTCCCCCATTATACCACCTCTCGGGTCAGCAGCGTAAGAGGCGTTTTGAAGGGGTTTCGCACTCACCTACCTCCACCCCCACAACTCGTTTCAAATTAGCCCCTTTAGCCTGGAGGTGACTCCCTCGATCGCCATCGCGCGGCTACCTACACCGGTATATTTCTCGATCTGTCTCCCGGCGTCGGTCCTCAGCTCAGCGTCTTCCGTAGTCGAGGTACTCGCGGTAAACAGCTAGGTAAATAGGCTCAACTTAGTAACGCACGCCGAATTTAATAGGTGTGAAATGCCGTTCTCGCAAGGATCGACCAACAGATGTGAATAGTCGGGTCATTTTTCCCAAGGATTATGGACCTTGTTCTATGGGCTTCGTATGATCCCGTGTCCAACATGTCAACCTAGAAATAGAAACCATGATGGGCACCAGGTAATATTAAGAAGAAGGAAAAAGATCGTGCTGAACTTGATTCGAATTTTTGAAATCAGTTTAGGAATGATGTCATTAAGACTCTGCCCTTTTTCAGTATTAGAGGTTGGGGGAAAGAGTGTGGACCTTTCGCTAAAGGGGGGTGTCGTTCGCACGCTCCCGACCCCCCCCCCCTCCACAAGACTCAGGGTTGGGGAGGGGCCTCGAGGCCGCACATTTGACCCGCTATATTCACTTAATTACCTTATAGTATTTCTCTTCTCATGGCAGGCATGGCCGCCAACGAGCAATTAATTCGCCCGTGAACACCATAGCTGAGATGCCCCCAGTTTCTGACAGCCAGACACCATACAGGGGTATTGAGCTATGAGAGACTAATTCCGCATCCACTTCGTGTCAATTAACTATTCTAACCAACCGGCAAATAGTGGGATGTTTTTTTTTCTCGATTAAGGAATGTATTTTTGTTTTATAAAAAAAAAAAACTAAAGGGATTAATGACCACGTTTGTGTATGTGTATATCGATGTCTCAGTGGTCATGTGACGGTATGACAGTGTGAATCACAATGACCTGATCAACATTGGCGTACAGAGCTGAGGTCAGGAGAAGGCTACCTACCACTTTTTTTCTTCATTAAATGCCCAAAATTGTACAATTTTCGCGCGATTAGCGCAATGGTGTTGGCCACAGGCCAACTGTAGGATTCGCGTGTAGGGCCGGCCCTGAGCACTAAAGATGCACTTCTTGCCATAGAAATAGTATCCTTTGCTTTCGCAAGAAGGGTGGTGTCATCGGAATTACCTGATATGGAACTCTTCTACCCAATATCACTCCTATAAGTATAACGTTAATGATACTTGGATGTTTTCCTCAAGTTTTTTTTTTTTTATCTGTGATTTCATACATGTAATTCTATGTCAATCTAATGTATTATTGTATCATTACTAGCCTATGTTAACTGTTTTAGTACATTAAGAATTTTGCTCCAAAATTTACTATTCTTTTATTTTAATAATATTGCCCGCCTCGGCCTCGGCCTCGGGTGGTCCAGCCTCGGCCTTGGCCTTGGCCTCGAGGGTTCGGCCTCGGCCTTGGCCTTGGCCTCGGAGATCCCGGCCTCGACTACAACACTGCCCAGGCTACGGGCTATCTGGTGCATTCGCCATCGCCTCCGTTCGCATGAAGTCAGTGGACAGAGAACCAAAGCGATGTTTACCAGTTCCGAGGAAATTACAAAACACGGACGACAAAGCGTCTTTAAATCGATGAGGTTTTCACTGCGACTATACCTAGATATCAGTGCGGGCGTATGGAAAGCCTTTAAACATTTATTAAACCATCTTAGCTAGATATCTGCAAATATGAAGTTTTCCAGGTATCTACATTTATATTTCAGTTATCTGCAATTGGATATTCGGGAGGAAACGAAGTCCAGATACGGTATCTGAAATTATATTTTCGACTACTCGTACTGGAAGGTAGCCGTGGTCATTATTTCAGTTATCTAAATATTTTTTCACATATATCCCCAATATCTCCAATAAATTGCAGATATTGGAATAGAATTAGAGATATCTTAAATAAGTGAATAAATGTTAAAACGGCTTCCCATACGCGCGTTCGGAGTCTGGGCCTCCGAATTATAGAAAAATGGTCACTGTCATCTTCTGCTTACTGTAGCACAAAGCATATGTTGGACTGGAAGTAAAATCATATACACGATCTAATCGTTTGCTGCTAAAACATCACTATTGTGATCGTATCAGCCTTGGCGCTACTGTGGTTACTTTTTAATTATGACAGAATCAGCAGCATTCTTTGCCAATCAGTTTGAAATCTGATTTTCGTACCATCATGCCCTAAAATACGATCAAGGGATAGTGGATGCCTCTACATAGTTCAGAAGTTTATCAACTGAGACTCAAATTATCGGAGTAGGCCTATACCAATCAATCTCCCCGTTTTTTTTTTCTTCCTCAAAACAAGACCCATTACAGTATTACAAAATACCTGCACTGCATCAAGCAGTGGCGTTATCGCCGAGTGGTCCAGTATGTAGTAGATGACCAATAATAGTCACAAGTAAGGCTCCATTAGTTTAATAGTCAAAGACCATGCAGACTGACCTGGAACAGGGAGTGACACTGCAGCCGGAGTATCGACCGCGGGCTAGTCCGAATATCAAATCGATTAAAATACTATGGACCACTCTGGAGCGACAATCAATATGGGACAATTTCTGGTATACGACCATCTGTTTGGGGTCAATAAATTGGTGGAATCAGGCACACATAGATGTGTTTGTGATTAAAATTATTTCGACGATCATGGTAGGTAGTTACAATACGTTACTACTAGACAACTGAAAACGTTTTTTGTTGTGAGCACCGTAGCCCGTGGCAGGGAAAGCCCGCCCCCCCTCCCCCTCCGACAAAAGATCGAGAGGGCATCGAGGAATCGAGGCTAGGGGAAATGAAGAGAGGGAATGGCGAATAAATATGGAAAAAACACAGAACTCAGTGAAGTTGCAAATGGGAATGAATATTGCGAGCAATAAGTGGGCCCGAAAAATAGGAGAGAGACAAGATATTATAAGACGTAAGAGGCGCGCTTTGTTTATCGTGATATTCACTAAAAAAAAGAAGTAATGGGCGCAGCGCCCCTTTCTATTGGTGTCTTTACAAAACAAACGGGCAAAACCAAAAATAAGTCCGGTCCGAAATGGTTTCTAGAATCGTTCCAATATAGCACCGTTGCACATCAGCCTTTTGGCAGAATCAAATATTTTCCAACGGGGAGAGGGAGGGAAACACCCCAACTCTAAAACAACCCCAGCGATTCAGTCATGCTGTGCGCCCACGCCACCCCGAAAATGTCCCGAGACGGACCGATAAGAACCTGACGTTCGTCTGACTGCCCTCGAGCTCTCCAGCTTAGTAAACAATGAGATCGTAGATAATCATGATTAATATACGATGAACTAAGATGGCTGGCGTCATTTGACGACAGCACGGGAATTGCCAGATTGCATGTAGGCCGATTGAGATTGATAGTTAACGATGCGTGTATCATGAACACGATTCGAGAGCGTGATCCCAAGCAGTCTCCTACTCGAAATAGGTTTCAAGTTCCACGTTCATTTCCATGATATCAATCACAGTTGAGAGAGGTTATAGCAACGGGCGTAATAAAAGATGCGGGGAATATAATAATTGCACGGAGAAAATCGAAGCCTTCAGCGACGTAAAGGGTGGGACTCGTTATAACCCCCGAGAGGTTCGCTCCGTGTGATGATGTACTATGTATGAAGACGGATCGGAGCGTTCGTTCGATCGACGACTTTCGAGGGTAATAGGCTACATGGCTACTAAACCAGGGTTGTCCAACCTACGGACCGCGGGCCAACAGTCCGGCGGCCCGCCGCAGTGTGGCGTCCGGCCCTCGAGTCTCCGGAGTGCGCTAAGGTGGCCCGTCCCAAGGTTTGATTTTCTTGTAATAAAGAAAAAAAGAAAAAGGGGGGGCGTCTCCGCCAAATTTGAAAGCCGTTTCATTGCGATTGGGGCTCAAACCTTGCTATTCTGCATTCTAAAAGGCCATTTAAGCGCATGTTGGCCCAAGGGGAGAGTTAGTGCTACTTAGTTTTGCTAAATCTCAGAAACAACCCCTGGAAATTTTTGAATTCGAGCCTGCCTCATTTATGTCAAAAGAGGAGAGCAGTATTCAAGGAATACAAAGTCAAATAGCATCACAAACAAACCGTCCAGCAAGTATGATGATATCAAAGGACAGTTAAGGATTACTGAGTCAATAAACTGGAAAAAATATATATGTTGAAAAAGTTTCACGAAATAATTCTGACTCAGCACCATAATTTTAGCCGAAACTTGATTCATCTATTTTAGTCCAGGAAGAAAAATAAATCAATGTGCTGTGCACTCAGCATGGGCGTCGATCCGGGGGGGGAGGGGGGGGAGGGGATGGGGGATGTATCCCCACCCAATATTTGGTCAGGGGGGAATGCCCTATGTAATCATCACCCCCCCAAGATGAGCCAACAGTCCACTAAAATTTGAATGATTTTGACAAATGTAGGACTTTCTAAAGTTGTCCATCTACGAGCTGGAAGTTGAAGAATATTAATATTATTTTGTTTGATTGTACGGCGCTCGCCCGTCCGTAGTCCGTACAAGGAACAACGCTGACAATAGGCCGGCAGGTGGAACGAGTATGTATTACCCATGGGCGTCAACGGTGGGGGCCGGGGGGGGGAGGAAGGTCCCCCACTTCAAAAGTGGGGGGGGTATATATCGTTTGTCCCCCCACTTTCCGAACCGTAATAAAAACTAAATAGGCACATGCCCGATTTTTGTATCACTCTATATCTAAACTGATTTAATTTTGGTCTAACCAAACAATAATCGCGTTGGAAACCGTCTTAAGTCCACTAATTCCAGGTACGACCCCAGGTGAAGATCTGCGACCCGACAGAGGCCCGAAGATTAAGGATACATGTTTAATTCGAGTTCTCGAATTTTAAATCGAATAGCCAAAAGTGCTTAATTTTCAAGTGTTTCGCGCCAATGGCGTCTGTCTTCCAGACGTTAAGTTGTAGGCCAAATATGCGATGCAATGCGTCGAATCCCATTGTTCACTCGAATAATTTCAGAAGCCTTGTGGGAAGACTGTCCCCCCCCATTTTTCTGCGATAAAAGATTCGGGCGAAAAATTTACGGAACAATTTGGAAGGAAAAAGGCACCCGCTGAAAAAATGCGTGGATTTTTTGCAGTCTTTTTCGATAAAAGCCCCGAGAAAAAACATGCAATGTTTTTCGCGCTTCGCGCGATCGCCGGTAGTGTCAATGTCGACTTGTAAAATTCGGGTACGGGACAAATTTTTGTTCCCAAATTGGAGTGGTCCCGTACCGCCTATGGCCTTTCCTCGACTCCCACCAGGAGACCGTTTGGTAGACCCCTGGATCCCCCCGCCACACAAGCCAGAGTTAGAAAAGGTAAAAAAAATTGCCATGTGTGATATTGCGGTAAATCATCTTGGTATGCACATGACAACTTTGTTGTCTGTCTTTTACTCAAATACAGATGTATAGATGGCGTGCGATTGGAGCCTGGCAAGTGCCGTCTCCGACGATCTAGAGGGTATGAAATCTGAAATTTTCGTGGTACGCTTCGCGCCACCCGTTGGTGGCCCTCCGCTTAGATGGCAAGTCCGCATTCGATGTGTCCTCCCCCCACCCCTGACTACTTTCAAATACGGTCCGACGCACCCTGAGTAACCGAAGCTCACTTCGTGTAGAGGTTAACTTCTCTCGCAAAGATGAGATCACGTAACGGCCCAGATGCAATAAATTATACGATGTGAGTTCAAATCTCGGGTTTACAGGTGAATATATTTCACGGATCACTCGATGTTTTTTTTATAATATCACCAGTAGTGTTCAAGAGTCATTGGGACGAGGGCGACCGTTCCCAGAGAGGATGAGGGTAAAAAATGGTGACAATGATGGTATATTGAACGGCTGCCTTTTTGAATCCACAGACAACAGTGCACAGCGATGGGGGAGGGGCATACAGGGCAGTGTGATACTTACAGATCCAGCCATTTCGTTCTTTAGATTATTTGCTCACGTTGGCTTGTCACCGATAAGTTTTGTCCCGTCAATGTGAGCACATGCAACATGTCGCCTTATTTCAAACGGAAAGGCTCATCAGGAAAAGTGTGAACACTGCCCCTATATGGCGGCTAAAAACGACCCCGAGGATGGATGGTTCCCATTTTGAGATTTCGGTTAATTTGTACAGCCATGGTTGAGTACACAAAAAAACGCTTCCTCACGACAGCCGTTTAGCATGCTATGTGCCCTCTCCTGCCATCTGAGGGGGTCTCAATGTGCCAAAAAATTCACTGGTTCGCTCCGCGCCAACCAATGGTGGCGCTCGCTCAGATAGTATATCAGTCAATCATCTCCAAAGAGTTACATGCTTACAACCGAATCCAGACATACGCACTCACCGCGTGATTTGAAGGACAATGCATGTAGGATAGAATGAGGAGGCTGATAACTCAGCAATTGGACAAAACTAAAATGCGCGTGTCCAAATAATTATAATGGCCCAATGGTCCACACCCGACGTCATACCGACTGTCAGTTAAGGAGTCTAAGTGGGCATGCATGTGTTCAAGATCGAAAAACATTCCCATCATGTTTTTATTATGTCAAACTTGCACAACCTGAAATTTCGTTTCCCTTGGAATTTACACAATAATTCCACTGCAAAACATAATTAATCTAGAGAGATGATCAGTGCGGTGGTTGGTTTAGTCGTTGCTATTTACTCTGGTGAGAGAAGACAACGTAACATCATTGCAGAATGTTGGGTTATTTATCCCTCAACCAGGTAATAAATGCGATGTCGTTGCCTGTGGGCTGGAGTACACGTGAACACTGGAGGTGACCGAAAATTGCTTCGATGCGTACATTATGAAAGGACGAGTTCTAACCCTGATCCCCCTCCCCCCCCCCCCCCCCCCCACCCCCCCCCCACCCCCCCCCCACCATTTGGAGTTTCAACGCATCATGCTTTCATGAGGCAGACAATATCGTGTCGCGAGTACTCAGCGAATAAGGGACACTCCGTTCGTATGATATAACAGCGGAAATACGCCGGCGGTATATCGGAATTTAGTGCAATGACAGTTATAGTGGCGATATACTACCGCATTGACAGATTGATAATGAATTGCAGAGGACGCAGTCGTTTGTCGCCAGTGTATACCGACGGCAATGCCCTTTAACACAAGGAAACAGGGAATTGGAATGCATAACATAGTTATCCGTGTGGTTCAATGGTGACGCCATGCATAATCTCTTAAGAGGGATCCTCATAATTATCTGCCTAACTTCGAGGTCAATGGCTCACCACGTTGGAACAACGTATTGGAATGGGGTCTGAAACGATGTGTTTCGTTTCCCAATCCCCCCCCCCCCCCCCTCCTTCCCACGATATTACACTTAATATATACACGCCTGCAGTTGCGTTAAAACTGTGATTCGTCCAAATTAAAGATTCGGTCGCTCTACTGATGTCATCCGAAGTTCAATCCCTTGTACCATCATTCGGCATCGGATGTTGTTGCATGCCCTAAGGGGCGATAGACTATCGATAGTACAGTTTGTATTGTGCGTGTTCGGCGTGATCCAGCGTGCGCGAACGCGTGTCATTTATTATTGTGGTCCTGTCCCTTTGCGAGATTACTGATAGCAGTGAACACCCCGCATGCCGATTTCCTAATTGGCAATCGCAAAGTAGTCCGAAGGAATTTGGTTCTTTGTTCTAATCTTGCTCGAGTTCAGGTATTCACCTGTTATAATATGGCATTGTACTTAGGATTAGAGGATTTTAAGTAGGAATATTGATGGCTATGTTTGATGTTCCACCAATTGGAAAATAATCTTGAGATAATCCTCGCACTCTAGGCCTAGATGGTTTACAAAATTTTAAAATGGTAATAATAGGAGTCTTCAGAGCTGCAGAGTAGTGCAAGTCGCCATAAGTCGCTTCTTTTACAGTTTACAACAGACACGTAGTCAGGCAATAGTCTGATAGTACCGTGTGTACCACCCTAGACCCACGTGTGTACATGTGTGGGAGGAGAGGTAGTGTGCACAGGTGTGGGAACGAGTGTACGTTTTCAACCTACGGAATATGATTAAACCCGCAACACTGTAGGAGGGTTCAGGGATTTATGGTTTTGGGAGTTGTAGCCGCCGTCTCCGCCGCAGCCGCCCCTCCGGAAACTTAGGCGTTAGGCCAATAACTCTTTAACGCTAGATCCGATCAATCTGAAAACTTGGTACATGTCCGTCTAGAAACATTCGTATGAGTCAGAAAGTGGGCTTCACTGCATGTTTGATGACCTCCATTTTGCAGGTTTTGAACGGAAAAACAGAGTTGGTCAGATTTACATGAAAACTGGCGTTGGGGGGGGGTGACAAAAAATGGTCCCGAAAAACATGACTGTGGATACAAGGTCACCGGAGGTCAAATTCGCGTTTTATTCAAGAATTTTTCTAATTTCTACCTGTCAGATTCGAACGGAAACGGGAGAATGTGAATACGGTTGTCTGAACAACAGGTAGGGAATTTCAAAGTCACCAGAGGTCAAATAGACATAAACTTCAATGTGTCGCTTCAAAGAGATCAACAAAGGCCCATTTCTGCGGGAATACACGTCGGCGGTTTACCCGCCTGCCACATGTCTAGTTTTGTATATTGTCGTCCATCACACAGTTCAATTCGTCAGTTATCATTTCGTAGTGCCGTCATTCGACGCGCCAAGAGGTTCGACATATTTCCCTCGCCTCTGCCATGAAAAAGGCAATTGTTGGGCAATGTAATAGACCAACCAGTGGAGACTTAAATTACGTTATCAATCTCTCCGGGGAAACACATTGGCCATATATTTTACAGTTTATAGGCTAGGCCTATTCGGCAATGGAGGGTCTTGATTTTCAAATAGGTGTACTAGATCTGGAGGACATCGTAAAATACAAAAAAAGTGATTGAATGGCCCGAAGTTTTGGCCAATTGAAATGGGCCATTAGAAAATCATTAAAATTCGGCTATAAATTTCTCTTATTGATGTGGCTAGTCGGCAAACTGGTAAATGAACTGAGACCTCATGGATACTTGGGTGGCTGCAGAGAATATTTTTCCCAAATTACTGGGATTTGCTGCGTAAAAAGCAGGCAATAGAATAAATACAGGAATTCTGCGCGCGAAACATTTTCCACGGTACTGCTCCAGCACAAAATCGGGCAATCAGAGTAGCCTTGTAGGCAAGAATTAGTCAGGATCGTACGGGTCCTTGGAAGTTCGATTTTTTCAACAATCCTCGAAATATTGGATTCATTATGTCCCAAAATGGGAAAGATATCAGATAATCTGATACCGTCCAAAGTTGCATGACTCCTCTAAAGTCCTTTTTATTCATGCCAACGGCAAAGGAATCTATGACTGGTCACGCAAGTATGTGTTGGTGTCGTGTGTGTGTGGTGCCTGTGTGTGTGTGCGTGGGTGTGTGTGACACATTTTGTCCGGACGTATATGAGAAAGCAAGCATGTATCAAACTTAATATTCGGCATGCAGGTTATTCATGTGGTGTAGTCGATCCCTTATTTCTTCTTGTTGACCGTCAAGGTCACCAAGGTCAAGGAGAGGCCAAAATCCGAAATATTTAAGAGAGCAATAACTCCTATTAGCAAGGGTCCTACATCGCGGACTTTTTGCGGACTAGTTGCGGATTGATGAGAGGATTCATACTTCAAAACATGACGGGGAATGTATCCAAGGTAATCAAAGGTCAATAGGGGTCAAAAAACTAGTTTTTTGGACATAACAGGGAAACGAACATCTGCCGAGGTGGAAGTGCGCCATTGGATCCAATCGTTGACCCCCTAGCCGTGTGACCTTTTGACTCAAATTGACCTTTATCTGTTTGGGGCCGAAAATCAAATTTCGTGGCCATTTTCGGTCTCAGATGGTACCTCGATCGAAATGGACCATACCTGACCCATGTACCTTTGTGTGCGACGATTATCAGAGGTCCAAAGTTTTTCATTTGAAAGTTAGTGCAGGTAGTTAGGATGTCATAGTGATTTGTCATGGTGTTTTTTTGACACAGTGGGTCAAAACGCTCTGATGATGAGGTCAGAAGGTCAAAAGGTCCCAAATCCGATAGAGTGTGCCTATTTTAGGAGTTAACAGGGCAAAGAAAATTACAACTGTCAAGTTTTGGATATGTGACAGAGATCTGTGTGCTGAATAGCGAACTAAACTCCCGCTTCAATCGGGCACTCGGTCTCAAGTTACAAGGGTCAAAGGTTGGTTTTGATACTTTTTTGGCTACTAGCATCGGCAGTATACTTTGGGAGACCTTATGCTTGTAGGACTGCGTGGACTCTCATCGAGAGTAACATTTTTCATAAAGTGTCATTGTCACAGGTCATTTGAGGTCACTTAGGGAAAAAAACGAATATTTGGAACAAACTTACAGTGCCCTTGCCTTGGCAATGTTGAAGTTTTTTGGACAGGGTGTACATCCTGGGACGAGAACATTTCCATTTAAAAACCATCAGTTATCAAAGGTCATTCAGGCACGTTGGGCATAAAACTGCCAAATAGTATGTGTTACTGCAACAATTCTCAGTGACCTTTCCTGAGTTGTGGTTTGTAGTTCAGGAACAGTTGTATTCCCATTCTAGGGTTACATTTTTTATATAAACCGGGTCACGTCAATCCAAGGTCATTAAAGGTCAATTAGAGGTTCAAACACTAGTTTTTTGGCAATAACATTGAAACAATACGTCTGCCGAGCCCGTGGGGATGTGTGCCAAAGTGATCCAATCACTGACCTCCATCTGTGTGACCTTGGACCTCAATTTGACCTTTACTTGTTTTGGGCCGAATCAAAATTTTTGTGGCCATTTTCGGATCTCAAAAGGACCTTCCGATCGAAATGATCCATAATGACCACATGTGACCTTTGTGTGCAAGATATGTGGACAGAGCTCTGCGTGCGAATACACGAAACAAATCCCTTCCCAAATCGGGCACTGGTCTCAAGTACAAGGGATCAAAGTTGGTTTTGAACCTTTTTGGCAATAGCATCGGCAGTATACTTTGGGATACACAATGCTGTGGACTGCTGGCATTCATCGGAGAACATATTTCTAAAAAAACTGTATGTCATCAAAGGTCATTCAAAGGCACTTATGCGACAAAAACTAATATTCTTTGGAACACCTTACAGTGTCATTGCTTGGGATTGTTGAAATTTCAGGACGTAGTAAGTCATAAGATATTGTTCTGGTCACAACAAGGATATTATGCCTGAATAATTTCGTCAATGAGTGTTAGTCAATGTTATTTGTGATTTACCTACTTGCTCTTTCACAGTAATTAGTGTTTGCCCCTGATTTCAATTTGACACCCAGTCTATGGTCCTTATAATATGGAGCAGCAGTTTGGATACAAATAGCATTTCTCACTGTCTGACAGCTGTTTGATGTAGTCTTCATTTGGAACTTGACCTGGGCTTCCCCTTGTACTCCCATAAATAGCAGCAATATAAACTAGAAGAATAATGGCCCGTGCACTGTGGGTGGACCGGTCTTTCTAGCCAGTGACCTCCCCTAGTGACCATTGTTCATTGCCTGGTTCTAGTCTGTCTCCACTGGTGTGTTATTTGGGCTGGGACGTACATGTATCTTAACATTTGTCTTTTTAAAGGCTGTCATGGAGTAATTTCGCATGAAAATTGGTCGCCCTTGTTTTCGAACAGCTGTCTGCGTAAGTTGTTATTAGTGTATTGTGCGCAAATGAAGGGAGATCATTCCAATATGACCTTCTAAAATTCACTTGAATAATCTGATGATTGATCAGAAGTATTGAAGAAGAAGATCTCTTGAAGTTTTCTTAAATATATTCATAGGTTATATCCCCG
The DNA here is from genome assembly GCA_026419785.1 of Sclerodactyla briareus. Lineage (NCBI taxonomy): Eukaryota > Metazoa > Echinodermata > Holothuroidea > Dendrochirotida > Sclerodactylidae > Sclerodactyla > Sclerodactyla briareus. The sequence goes on from JAODTK010005718.1 coordinate 110,948, forward strand.
GTGGACACTGTAAGTTGTCGGGATATATGGTTTGGGTGTGTTGCCTCTGTGAGCTGCCGCCGAGATCACCGTGCAGGTATTTGGACACAGCTAGTTTTAGTTGGGTAACCGCAGTGACCAGTAGTGAACTGAAAACTGAATATTATTGCTAAATGGCAGGATTAAACATGTTTGATAATTTGGGCTCCTGTGAAAGAGGTAGGGGGTCATTTCCCCAAAAACATCATGTGTGCAAGGTCAGTAAAGGCCAATGAGGGGGCATTTACCTTTAGTTTTAAGTGCCAAATTCATTTTGGTGGCATTCGTCCATTTTGAAGCACAAAGGTATGGGTCCTAACTGGTGACAGTTTTTGGGGGTTTTTTGGATCACTGCCATAGTGTCCCTGGTCACAGTGTCCTGACAGGATGTGTATTTTCCGTGATACTGTTATTACTTGAGTGAGAGTAAATGCCGGTGGTAAGCAGCTATAGGGCTTATACTCAGTGGCGTGGTGGGCCAGGCAGTAGCGTGCGCAGATTGTGGTGGTGCCAGGATCCATTTCCCTCAAATTCCCATAAATACGACCAACTGTTTGGCCTTCCAAAAACAAAGGTATAAAAATCTTCCTGGAGTGGGGGCCATGCCCCTCCTTGCATAAGCATAGGCATACAGGGTGTATTTTTTTTTTGGGGGGGGGGAGCCCCAAAACACGAAGGTCTCATCGCCAAAATGGGTAGATGAACCCTATTTCCAAAATTTGATAAGTGGCCCATAATCGTAATACCTGAAGCAGGTCCAGACAGCCAGTGAACCTTCTGGGGCAACTTGAAAATGGGATGAGGCCAACCGCCCATACTAAAAACAACATTATCTGTTCATGTAATGAAGATCCACAACTGTCAAATTGAGTGTTAAATATGGGGGATGTGTGACACTGTGTGAGAGAGTGTTTGAAACCCTGTAGTGCGTCTGGCTGAGCACCCAAGAGTAAAGGAGCAAAACAGGGTCAGGGCTAAAAAGAAACAGTCCCATCGAAAACCCTCCACCCCTCATTGTGTTCGATTCATGTGCTCCGGGCTTAAGTAAGGAGTTGGGGAGGTAGGCCTTTGCCATTTGCTTATTGCGTTTATTGTTTACTGATGACTAATTGGTGTCGTACCCTTTGACCTCACCTGCAGTTGACCTTGTGGGCATTCATTTTAAGACAGGCTGAGACTCAACCACAGATTGCAAACTGATTGGACTTGGGTGAATATATACAATTCATCCAACCAACTTGTAATTGTGTAGCCTGGCAAGTAGGATAGGATAGGTTGTGTAATCATGTATAGGACTAGTGTAGACATATAGACTGATATGGATTGTACACCCAAGCTCAGCCAATGTTTTATGTAGGTGAGGGCTAGGCCTGAGTCGTTTACGTGTTAATGTTTCACACCTGATTCTTCGTCTGAAAAGTCCTTGTAATCCACCCAGGCTTCCCAGGTGGTTGCCATGCTCTAGATATGCTCCCCTTTGATTATGCTTGACTCTCTGCGTGGGTGCAGACAACCAATGTGAAATCAGATCATTACTGCCAGTGCATTTCACAAATTTGGCCAATTATATCAGGAGAAAGGTTTCAGTGGCATGATGGGATGATATGTAGTCACACAGGGACAGTTCATTCTGTCAACTCAAGCCTAGATGTATTATGAAGAGAATTGTATTACCCCTTGTCATTTTTTAGCGTTTGTCAATAAATGTATTGTTATGCTGTCCCCTAGGCCATCATTAATTATGAAATGTAAATGTATACAAAATAGTATAAATTTTATTATCTCCTTGCATGTTTAGGTTTAGCACTAGTGGGCCTATGCGTATGGTGTTTGATAAATAATAAAATAAAATGATAATAATAATAATTAAATTGATAATACCAATGATAACAGAAATATAGTAGGCTATACGGTTCTTCTATAGCACATATACACCACTAGGGGTGATTCGAGAAAACGCCCCGCCCGCCCGCGTGCATGGAACGGGTCACTCGCGGGTCCGCGTGCCCGCACGCCCGCCCGCGTGCCATGGAAAACGCGGCGTGAGTTGAATCATGTGGTATACGATGGCGGCCCACCAGCAATGTTCTAGCCAGGGCATCCAACATTACATTTTTCATACCACTCACAGTGACAGAATTGGCACTGTTAAAATTCTGCGACAAGGGTGTTCAAGGACAAGGTGTAAAAAAAAGTTGATATCGTTTATGGAAGGAATCACTACACAAACTTGGTGTTCTTGTTTCCGTTACGAGTACAAATTGCGGCAATTCAATTGGGATGTCTCAAGGAGAACTTTTTTCCGACTAATTGAGATCCGAGTCTTAAATATGGAAAAAATTCTGTCTATTAGTACATTGCTACCGTGTCTAAACACTTGTAGGCCTAATTGAGATTGTGGCATTTTCTTTGGAATTTCCTTAGGGAAAGAACATTTTTTAGGAGGATATGGAGTTCTAGGTTTCGGGTAATTATCCAGAATCTGCCTTTCAAAAAATTCCAATTGAAACCTAACTTCGGAAAGTTTTTATTACCTAACCCCCCGCGGTAACCGTTTGAATTAAAAAGTGATCCCGCACAAATGCAGCGCCCGCGGCTGAGGCCACTTGTTTGTAGAAATTAAATGCCAAAACGATCCCAATAATTTTCATCATGTTTCGAATTGCGCAATTAACCAGAATTCTTGGGAAAATGACCATGGTTGGTCTCATTGGCAAAGCCCGAAACCTGCTAAATAGGAACTTATCTTCCGGATGAGGAGCTACCTACAACAAAATCCCGAATGGTCTTCTGAATTCCCAACTATGCCAGAATATTAGACAATTAATATTGGAGGTACCGGAAAACCTCCCTACCACCCTACCCCCCCCCCCCCCCCCCTCCCTGTAGCGTGTCCCTGGTGATTGCAATACACACGTAGGAACTACTTTGAAACTGCTATGTTTGATTGTGAATGGTAATTTGATTGGCCTGCTTAATATAACAAGAACGCACCCTGCGTAGTGAAAAGGCTGTACGGGCGAATTAATACATAAAGGAATTGTCCCTGCAGCATGTAGGTCTCTTGTTATTAGGGGTTCGTCATATTAACTTAAAGAGGAAGTGTTACTGGCCTGTTGTTTGATCCCAGTTGTGTAAGTAGTAACCACAGCAGCAAGTGAACAGAGAGTGGACAAACAACACGATTGCAGACAACCGGAGGGTTCAACACCCCCTATTATTTTACCAGTACTTCGGCAGTAAACACTGTTTTAATTACCAGGCTAATGCATCTTTGCACGGATATTTGTTTGTGTACGATCGAGTGAAACTGGCGGTAACACAGAGGAATTGAGGGGAGGAAGAGGATAACCTTAATGTTGTGCACACTATACTAGACTATACTACTAAATAACTAGACATGTTTAGGCGGGTAGAACCGCCCACGTGTATATCCCGCTGTTGAGCCATTATTAGAAAAAGGGTCCAACACCCATTACAGACCTCCATTTTGGTCGAAACCAAGATAGCCCCATCCACCAAGTTTGTTGCAATCCAGGAAGTTACAAAAAAGTCACAAAAACATCTGACCAACGAATGGCCTTCAAATGACTTTAACTTCGTGAGGAACAATGTAGCCCCCATCGTCCACCAGTTTCGTTCGAATCGGACAAAGTTTGGAAAATCGCATACATTTTTGCAATTTTGCCCTCCGAGCCTGAAATTGACCTCCAACATTTTTCGTATCAACTAAGTTCCTATGCCCACCAAGTGTCATTCAATCCGACTAAACCTTTTAATTTCCGCATTTGACCTCCGATGACCTTGAAATGACCTCCACATTTTCGGGATCAGCTATAATCCCTACCCACCAAGTTTTGTTCAAATCCGACTACTTGAAAATTTCGCGCAAATTTATTAAAATTGCGCCCCAGCATTGCAGTGATGCCCACTTTCGAACTCACCGAGATTTCACTAGGCGCACATGTGTACCAAGCTTTTTCAGATCAATAGGGGATGAAGCGTTAAGAGTTTATTGCGCTAAACGTCCCTAAAAGTTTCCGGCGGCGGCGGTCCCTGGACGGCGGTGGCGAAGGCTACATACCCAAATCCTAATAGCCCCAGACACTCCAGTTTCGCGGGGTATAATGAACCTACACTGTCCTGGCTACTAGGCAAATCACAATTCTCCTCGCTTCCCATTCTTACTATCGGTCTACGCCTTCGCGAAGTGTTCTAAGCACCGATTGTCAACTGGAGATTCCCCAAAAGTCAACGTTTTTTGCAAACTGTTGACTCCACCCCCTTCTTTTCTTCCGTTACCATTTCATTGCTTCGATCTCAAGCTGCTGCTGCTCATTCAGCAAAGTAACCGCGTTTGCCGGGCGGGAATGATCATGCACGTGCCCACCATATCAGAGAGATGCTTTTACTGAAAACCTCCTCGTCCAAAGCGGACCCTCGTCAACTGGCAGTTGGTCATCCGAAACGGCGGCCAAATATCGAGTCACGCTCAGTGGGTGTGACGTGACGTCACCGCTGTTATTTGGAGATGCGCTCCTCGGCCTCAAGAGTGAATGACTCCAAAAGACCCAACAACTTCTCTTCGTGATTTCAATGTTTACTGGGCTCGGTAACAATATGAGAGTTTAGAAATCTGAGTAATGTAAGAAAACAAGCGTATCTAATTAGCATGTAGGTCTTCTATGAGTCGAATGTAGGCCTCTATCGCGAGAAAAAGGGGGAAAAAAAAAAAATCAGCCTGCATCATACAGCGCAGAACGAACCATGCAGACAAAGGAACTTGAAACGTTTCGCAGGTCATAGGTCTGACAACCAATGGACTATATATAGACTGTGACAGCTAAAAAACAACAACAACAAAACGGTGGTACGCCTGATTGCGCGCTCAAGTGGTTTCTTCCATCTGTCACCATACAAAACATTATAAGTCATTCCATAGGTTGCTTCCAGATTTTGTATTAGCATTCAACAGGAAACAGCTTAATAATCAGGGACCAATTTCGAAATAATAAGGACTGATATTGACCACGACTACCATAAGTAATGTGGAAATTGACTGAAATTGCCTTTATATGCAGATTGACATAATACTCAACTTCCATTGAACCATTTCTGATATCATTTTAAATATCTCAGGACTAATGGTGGACCAAACTTAATATGTGTCATTGGAATCCAACAAACCTAAACTTTGCATGAAGGGAAAGCAAATAACATTGAATAATAAAACCCAGTGACTCGGTCAATGTTTCAACTTTGGGGGAACTAAAGGTAGACCATACACAATCAAGCTTCAGGAAAATCGAGCAAATTTTTAATAAACTACGCAAAATAGATACATTGATGACCTCAATAGTGACTTTGTGCCCAACATTTAATCAGATCGTGTTCACCAACCCTGATACTCCGTACAGAACAAAATCGGTCTTACCGTCAGAAATCCAAGCGAGACGAGAAAGTGGGCCGCACATACATTACACACACACACACACACACACACACACACACCACACACACACACACACACAACACACACACACACACCACACACGGACAAAGTGATTCGTTGAAGGTCTCTTACTGAACTTTGTTCAGGCGAGACAAGAAGGACGTTATTTCATAGAATAATGGAGTGGTTGTATTTAGGTGTGCCTCCATTTCCCTATTAATTTACATCAGGACACATGGAACTGCATTTTTCAAGAGGAAAAAAGAACACGACAACCTTCCCCTTAGTTAGAACCCTCTACTTCGACCATTGAAGAAATTAACAAGTAATTCCTTGACAGATCGGATGTTCAGGTGTGTCATATTGCAATTGCTATCAAATCGCTTTTACCACGGAAAGTAGATGTGCTAAGGGTCTCTCGCACCAAAGCTGCCACCAGGGAATGTCAAATAGGCCGAACCCCTTGGCCTAAGACAGTGAGAACATGTACCAGAATGCCAAAATGCTTAGTGATCTCTTGACTGCCTTTAATACGACCTTTCAACCTTGAAGTTTGTCAAAACTTTGTTATTATGAGAACACAGGCCATATGAGTTGCACGCACTCTGCAGTGTCAGTGTTGAGCTCTAATCCAGCGGGTGGGTCGAGTTATTGTGTTAACAAGCTGAAATTGGCCAGAATATCATTTTTCACAATTTTCCCATTCCTCCCCGAACCTGACCCTCAGTCCACACCAAAAACAACAAGTTCAGGTTATGCCTCTTCACAAGTTAAAATTGCCCACAATATCAAATGACATTTGACCTGACCCCAAAACAATAGGGATCATGTATTCATTATGGGGAACCCACATCCAAATATAGCTTCTTTCTTCCATCCTCCGGTGGGGGGTCGGGTTATGCGCTTCCCAAACTAAATTGCCCACAATATCAAATTTTCACAACTTTCCACTTTTCTCCAAAAATGACACCTGCGCTACATACACAAAAAACTGATAGGGTGGCTTTGTACTCCTCATAGAAAGCTACACAACACACCAAATTTCAGCTTGATTGGACCAAGCATTCTGGACTTATCCTATTCCCATTCACAAGATTTGTCAAACTTTGACCCTCTGATGACCTCAGATGACCTTTGACCGGACTCCCAAAACAATAGGGATCATGTATTCATTATGGGGAACCCACCCCCATGAAAAAACCCAAGACGAGCTGCATCCATCCAAGGGTCGCGTTATGCTCTTTACAACTACATTGGCCATTATCAATTTTTCACAATGTTCCTTCATGTTTTCCCCCTAATATGGGCTGCTGGTTTGCAACCACAACAATAGTGCTTGTACTCCCCATAAGAAAGCTACACACCAAATTTCAGCTTGATTGGACCAAGCATTCTGGCTTATCCTCTTCACAATATTTACAGACTTTGACCTCTAATGACCTCAATGACCCTTGACCTGACCCCAAAACAATAGGGATCATGTATTCATTATGGGGAACCCACATACCAAGTGAGAGCTTCATCCCTCCAGACGGGGTCCAAGTTATGCCTTCACAAGTCAGGCATCACACATACATTCATCACCCACACCACACTGTCATGACGGCAAAGGATTCCCTGACTTCAGTCGAGGAATGAAAAATACAAGAATTATTTCTAAAACGGAGTGAGTGTTTAAGGTGTTCAAGGTGTGATATGTTTCACCATTGTATTCTCAGCAACCTGGGAAATTTGATTTCTTTTTGTGTTTTTTTGTTCAAGTCTATAAAGACCAGGTGTAAATGCAAAATGTATTCCCTAAACGGCGGTGGATGTTTACTAGTGATATAGGCATACCACCTTCCAATGCCAACATTTCCAAAGGGGAGACTACCCCTCTCTTGGACCTCTTACCTAGGCAGCAGTCACCATTGTTCGCACACTCGGAAAACCTCCCCACACACAGTTAAGAAAAAAAACACAATCATACCTGTTAGGTCTGTTCAAGGCTGTCGTAACAATGAGCTTCATGTTTTTACGAGCGATGAAATCGCTTTTATGTAGTCGTTTTTGGTGCGATGGGTTTTACATTTATGTAGCCCTGACGCAGTCGCTTCAATAAAATTAGTCAATGTAATGTTATGTTATAATATACCGTTGCTCTGGTTGACGTGTGCAAAAAGTCATCGCATTCGATGACAGCGCATGCGCATTTATGTAGTTTGGTAATATTTTTAATTTAGTCGGTTCTTCAGAATTGGAGCGACGGACAGTTCCGAACAGCTTCAATCGCGATTTGACCATTGTCATGTCGGGCGGAAAGACGTTGATTATAGAACAACTCGGCTTCAACATTTGGTCTCTGTGCTCTACGAAGTAAACACGATAAATGTAATTTATTGTAGGATTACGCCAGTTCATTGCAACGCATCGCAAAGACTTGATCATTTATGATTGACTAGAGGTGGTCCCTAAACTAAACACCACTATAGCGTTGATCAGTCCGAAAATACAGGAAGCTGATTCGCTTAGACGTCAAGGAGAGCCACATTGCAGAGGACGAGCTCGCTCCACACCACAGCCATTGCCAAGGGCCATGCGAACATTGCTTCGTAAGAATTGTGTTTCTCCTAGGATGTTTTTGACTGTTGTAAGAAACGATACAGGACCGTATCCGGATATTCTGCTCCCATTATTCAATTGAACTGTGTTCAAATACCAAATAGGCTTGATTTTATAAAAAATGATTTTACGGCCTTTGCCTGCAGTCTCACGGCATACTAGCCTAGGGTAACAAAACAAACACGAACAGCCACGGTTTATAGGGTCACGAACAGGATCGCTTCCTCTTTTCACTGATGTCCGTGAAAATTGCCACGGTCCTGAAATTGGTTCTACAAACACTTTTCAACAATTTCTTCGAAAATACTACCTCCAGTTTTTAGTAAAAAAAATCCACGTCCTTCGCACATCTATACATCTCGCTACATTCGATCGATACGTTCGATACATATATCACAATTTCACCTCAATATTCACGTGACCGCCAAGGCTGGTTGTAGGGTTACGGCCAACGTTTTAGGGATCTCGCGCCCGGGTTCGAGTCCTGTCGTGTACGCAGTTTGCGTTTTTCCGTTTTGAGTGGACAGCTAGTGAATGTGTTTGTGTTAGTTACGTGTTCTTAACACTTATTTTACCCAGCCCAGTTACATTGGTTCATGGTCGATTAAATACCGTAATAGTTTTACGGAGGCCAGGTGTAGCTTTGTCATACCTTTTAGGCGGCAGCTACCGCTTGTTCAACATTTTGGGCCGCATTTTTCTTGCGGCCAAAATCATAAGCCATGACCGCTTCACATCAAAGCACTTTGTGTACAGCAGAATAAAATCTCTTCAGGAGCACAAAAACATATCTAAGTACATAGACAAAGCAACACAATTTCTGAAACGGAGTGGGTGTTCGCTGTGCTTAACCGATCTTTCGACGTCATTTATATAGATGCAAAAATATTCTCCTACCCAAGAACGCCAAGGAATATGGAATGACAATCCGATTGACACGGAACTTGGTGCACATTCCACTCCCATAATCTCAGATGAGTTCGAAGTGGTACAATACTGCATGTCTGCTGCCCTCTATTTTGGAGGTTTCATGGAATAAATGAATTAAGTTTGTTCGATTTAGACGAACTTGGTGGGTAGGGGTAAAAATTCGGCTCGAAAAAATGGAGGTCATTTCAAGGTCATCGGAGGTCAAATTTGTATATTTAATGTTATGTATGCGGTTCTTCAAACTCGTCATACTGGAACGAAACTTGGGTGGGTGGGGTCACAATTGGTCCCGAAAATTGTCATTTCAAGGTCCATCAAGAGTCATTTTGCTATTTATGCGATTTTCAAGCTTTGTCGGATTTGAACGAAACTTGGTGGATGTAAACTAATTGTTCCTGATCAAATTGGAGGTCATTTCAAGGTCATCAGAGGCCAAACTTTTTTTGATTTTCAAATGCGGGAAACGGGACTGTCAATCTCATTTGATATGGACATGGTATCCATCCCCAAGGCTGGGGGATATAATTAACTCAGGTTACTCAACTCAAAACAAAATCTACAGGAAACAATATATGCGCCTATCCATGCCCCATCATTTATCGCGAGTATGAAATGCTTGCATTCTGGTTTCTCTCTATACACTATCACTGACGACGGTTTTGCGGCAGTGCAAAACAGTTCTTTAATAGTCTGACACCCGGGACTCCGCGTTCTCAGCTCTGCTACTGAACAAACAACCAGGTCAGCCGCTCAATGAACAGAGGGCGCTCTGCCAAAAAGGCTACCGTACTTCATTTGCATCCCCGAGTACATTAGAGCGCGTATTGGGTGCCCTGTGTGTCACAGTTTCCTTCAAAGAAGACAAACTCAAATTGAGGAGGTGCCCTATTGCGTGTAACGTCGTGGAACACATTCAGTTTGTTACTCTCTACTACGGAATTTCCTCTACCATAGTCAGTAGTAAGTAGGTTGAGGTCTCACGCCACATTAGCTAATGGTTTCGTCCGCCGGCTGAGTATAACCCCTGTCAAAAAAAAGAGTTTCTAAATCACATTGAAACCCAATTCTAAGCGACTTCTGGACCCTGTCGGCTCTAAATGTTAACCTGTGTTAGACAGACCATTTCGAAAGCAACCTGAGAGGCTGGTTTTGGGATGTCTGAGCGAATTTTTGGCCATTTTCTAGATTAGTAAATTGATGTTGGTAAATTGATTTTTCCCGGCTTGGCCCCCGGTCGGAAAAGCAAAAAAAGAACACGGGCAACCCTAGCGGAAAATCTACACGGTCAAGGTACGTGAATTGGAAGTGCCCATTAAGTGGTAAGGTCCTTCAAATGGGTGGGTGGGGACATCCCTGCGAAAACTCTATCTGGCCACGGCTGCCCCTCGAAGGGAGTCATTTAGTGTGTAAAGTCAATTGGCCGGCTATTAGCGTGTGTGACCTTTAGTCCTCACGTCTATTCGACATGCTCACTGATCAACATCCGCCACGTATCACGATCCCCCAAACTGTTATGTTGAGTCCCCTGAATTGCGATTGATTTTTCCGAGCAAGGTAGATCACGGGTTCTGCCCAACTGGCTTAGCAGTAATATGTCTCAAGCTTCTCTCGAAGCGATCTTCCTGGAGCTTCTTCTTGGAGTCTCGCGACGTGACCGAACAATCCAAGCGTCAGTATGTGCTACTACGGATGACCAGGGGATTTGGTTTGGTCACTTAAAGAGTTCTTCGTTGGTATCCAATTGTTGTTGGTCCTCGATGTTAAGAACATGCGGAGTAGCTTTCTTTGGAAATGTCAATTTGTGATCAAGATTCTTCGGTGTACCCCACAGTTCCAGTTTATACAGAATAATACCCTTTTATACCACCATAGGCAAATCCCAAATACCTTTGTTGCTCATGTAAGATGGTAGCCTATTCATAAGAGCAACCTCTAAACATCTTCAATGAGTGGTTACCTTACCACCACCCCCCCTGTTTCAGAAAACGCGGGAAAGTCAGACGAATCTATTCGGAAGCACAGAAACAACATAATTAACTCGGGAATACAATTCGATTGCGTCCGACAGGAACATCATTCTAAGACTGTAGTATAACTCACAGGAGTGACCAGAGCTATTATTGTGAGTTCGAATTGGAGGAGGCTGTCCAAACGGAACAAAATCTAATCTTCTGACGAAATGCCGAATCAATGTCGCCCAAATCACATGTCACTATAATCACTACTATAAGGGAGGGCGCTGTCGTGGCTTAGCAACACGTTTTTCATTCAATCAACTACTTCTGTTCTGTTAGGAGCTTCAGTACAGCCTGTCTTCCGGGGCTTGGGTTGAACGTCTGAAAAGCAGTGCGCTATGCCCTACATGTATGTTCATGTGGGGACCGCCTATGTTTCATAAAGGAGGCCTTTTAATTCCTAAGGCCTTTGTTCATAAGGCCCGTTATTCTAACGGCAAATTTTCGGGAAAAGGGTCCGTTATTCATAATGACCAAGAAGGTCCGATAATTCATAATACAAAAGGTGTCCTCTGTTCATAGGGTCCGATATTCATAATGACCAAAAATGCCCGTTATTTTCATACTGATCAAAAGGGTCTGTTATCCAAAACAGAGCACAAACAGGTCCGATGTTCATAATAGTAAAAAGGTCCGTTATTCAGAATGGCGAACGAAAAAAGGGTCCGTAATTCATTAAAGCGAAGGGGACCGTTATTCATAATAGCAAAAGAGGTTCCGTTTATTTCATCACGCCAAAGAGGTCCGTTATTCATAATCGCAAAGATGGTCCGTTATCTAATCAATTTATCCTTTCAATGATATACTTGTCAAGCAGATGAATTCTACCTGTGCGAGGTCCGGCAAGGATGCAAACCCTAAAATGCACCTTTTTGTCAGCTCCGATCCCTGGCAGATCCACATCGCGGTGTTAGTTTTTCTGTGATGAATAACGGACCTTCTTCCTATTATGAATATCGACCATCTCTGTTGTGATTATGAATATCGGAACCTCTATAATAACGGGCCTTATGAACAAAAGGCCTTATGAATAAAAGGCCTTATGAACAAAACGGACCTTATTACTAAAAACCCTTATGAACATCGGGCTGTCACCGTTCATGTATACCCTGACTTTGTTCCGACACAGGTCCGGCGTTTAAAGCATTAGTGTTGTGCCTAATAAAACGTTGCTGCTTTTCTTCGTCAGCTCATGGTTTTTACGCCGACTTTGTCAGACACGAGGTCGGACGGTTATGTAATAACTCCATCTTTTCAATCAAGATGACACAAGAGTATGGAAAAAGGGCTTCTCTTCTCTCGGCCTCGTCAACTGCTAATTCCCGTCGTCCGCCGACCAAATTGAAGCTACGTACGGGAATACGGGTAATAATGTATAGCCTATTGTTGTACTATAGTGCATGAACCTTTTTAGGCGGTAAATCCCCCAGCGTCCACGTAAACGTCACTACGACCGATAGCTTCGAAGCCAACGCAGAAGGCCCCAAGGGGCCCTGTACGTTATTCCGGAAGGCAGGGCAGGGCGTAGCGATGGCCACGAGGAGGCTGTTTGGTTGGAGGGGGGGGGGGGCGGTGGATTGATTCGCCCGACAGATCTGGCAAAGGGTGATTGATATGGGGAGAGGTCTGATGGAGAGGGTCCCCCTCCCTTGAAAATTTTTGAAACGGCCTTAGAGCAATCTGTGCATATTTCAAGTAAAAATCGGAATAGTAGATTTCTTTCGCGATATTAATTCCCATGGCATCGGCAGAGGAGAATCATTGAATACGAAGAAACATTGCATACCGGTACCCTATATTGGAAAGTAGATTATACCATTGCCATGACTTAAGCATCTCAGATTTTCAGGCTTTGTCCACATGGAGTGCCTCTCACTCTCAGGATCAACCCGTCGAAATCAGTGGCGAAGCCTCAGGTGACAGAGGCATGATTATTGATCAAAGTCCTGCCGAGTGGGGTCTGAGGAGAGGGGATGTCCCCCACCCCTTTGGCAGTTTAAAGTGATTACCGACAGCGTACTGCTACACATCAACATGGAGTCGTTTCTGTCACTTGTTTTATAACTTCGGATAAGGTTCGATTTATTATTGTGACTACCGATTCTTGTCATCGAGATTCGAGGAATCGAAAGTAAAGTTTCATGTATTTCCTGAGCCTAAATCGAGTTAGTCGGGTACCATAATGTTTCAATTGCGGGATTGACCTTTCGCGCCCCGCGGCCGTGTATTATAACCCGCGGGACTAAGCTAATTGGCATATAATTAAGTAGAGGTACAGTACGTTCTAGGATGTTGGGTCATCGGCCTAGTTACCAGTCCTGTGCATGCAACATTCCTAATGGATTGAACTGTTATGTAATGTTATTACCTTTTTAATTGGTTCAAATGATATTGGGATGTTGTCATCTTCATTGAAGTACTCCAAAGTGCCCCCAAGGGCTTTGATGGAGATAGTTGTGTGCAGGGAAGACTATGGCTTTGGCTCAACCAGGTGTTCACCACCCTCTTGAATACATTTTCACTTACAAGACCAGCAATGTTGGGGGAGGTTGTTCCATTTACGCAGGTCCTTGGAAAAGTTATGAGCCCCCAGCGGCATTGCCACGACAGACCACGTTTTTAAGACTGAGTGGTAGACCTGGTGTCACTAGAGTGGGGAATGAAGATGCCTTGTGTGGGGACAATCAATTTCTGTCTGAGGATTTATTGACACGTCACAAGATCTTAATCTCTTCTATGTTCAAGGGTATTCCATTTTAGGAAGACGTGATTTCACTAACACGTCACGTTGTATTATTCATCATAGAGATATATCTGCGTGACTATATCATATAATACCCTTCCTCTACATTCTCTAAAGGGAGTGTTCGTATTGGTATTCCATCCTCGGACTATTTATTTGTGGAACGGTTTCGTGCCGCAAATAGTTCAATCGTCAGATCGTGACATTCCACTCCAGCAAGGATCTGTACCGTGAATTACCAACTTCACTCTTTGTTTGGATCCAACTTCAATAACACTACCGGATTCACGATCTTGGGTAAGTCCCACTGTGTAAACCTAGCTTACCTTAATACCCTAAGGCTTAAGTGATTCCTTGACAAAATGGGAGATGGGGACCAGCTCATATGGGCAACATAACGTATGACAAATTTCCCATTCTCCTACAAAACATTAGGGTTCCTGTACCCTTGATAAGAAAGCTACACACTAAATTTCGAGGGTTTCAGACTTTGACTCGATGGGACTTCAGATGACCTCTGCCTACCCCAAACCTATAGGGTTTATGTACTCATCATGGGGAACACACATACCAAATATGAGCTTCATCCATCAGGTGGGTCGAGTTATCGTATTCATCAGTCAAAATTGGCCAAAATATCGACCTTTCACAAATGTTCTTTTTACCAAAATTCACCCGACCTATACCAAGAACCAATAGGGTTCCTGTAGTCCCCATAAGAAAAAGCTACACCCCCAATTTAAACTTGATCGGAGTAACCATTCTGTTTACAAGGTTTCCGACTTTGAGTCTGGTGACCTCAGATGACCTCTGAATTGACCCAAAAAAAATGGATAGTATTGGCTGCAATAACTTCTTTGACAACCTCTCTGTTTATGCATCACGCGAGGACCAGGGGTTCCCAATGATGGGTTTCGTATGGGATAGGATAATAGTGGAGATAAATTAGTGTGCCACTGATTGCATGTCGTGATCTATCTAAGCTGCGCGACACCATTGATTGCTGCACTCGAATTTTTAAAGTAAGGTGTTTTCCGTTGCTTAAAGGGGGAGCTACAGTTGGTCTTTTTTTTTTCATCAAAATTATTCAAATAAACTCAAAATTTGAAAGGAAAAAAAGGAATTTCACTTTATACGATAAATCTATGAAAGCAGAGCGGCACATGGTTGTCGTCGAAGCTCAGCGAAAACTTCTTATTTATTGGTCTTCTCATATGCACGGTGGGTCCCAGAAGGCCATTTTTAGCTCGCGCGGCTAAGCAGCTCTACAAGTCATCATGTATCCGTTCCGTTCGTTCGCTCGTGCGTTCGTTCGTCCTTTCGTTCGTCCGTTCTTTCGTCACTCTCATTCGTTAACTTCTGAACCGTACACTGCGATCAGGTTGAACTTCGTGGGTGGTGGATGAAGCATGCCCACTGCGGCTAGGCTGAATTAATTTTTGTCTTGCATGGTGCGATAAAATTTAATTAAATCAATTTAATTACCCCATAAGTCTTCATTCATTAACTTCTGGAACCGTATAGCAATCAGGTTGAAACTTGGTGGGCGGATGTAGCATCCACTGGCTAGGCTGAGGACATTTATGTTTGATTAGCTAGTAATGATGAGATTTTTTTTAAGTATAACCAATTAATTACCCCAATTTTCCACAGCCATCCCTATTGAGCTCTCTGTGGAAGAGGTTTGTTTACATTAACCCATCCCTCTGCAGACCAGTGTTTACTTTTCTGGTCAGAATGTCCAGGTCTGCAGCCTAGTTAACAATAAAAAACATATTTCCAGGGGGAAATGATTGGTCTCTCAACACATCTCGCTCAGATTGTTGGCTGGTGACCCAGAAGAAAGCAGACGTTGTTTCACATGTTGAGTTCTGTGGGTGGCTATATGTAGTAATATACAGGCCTAGGAATGATTTAGTTGTTAGTACTTGTGCTGGGCACTGATAGCAAATCTTAGCTAATGTGGCCATTCCAAGGTTGTATGACAGATGTCACTAAAGGTCCATTAAATGGAACAACAAAAACGGTGGTTGTGAAAGAACATGCAGTGTATTCGCCACAGGAAATAAATATTATAAAAAATATATAAAATATTTAAATGGAAAATTTTATAATTTATTGTAATAATTCTATTACATTAATAATAAATATTTTGCCGTCCGCAGCTAGCAGCAAGCTATCAAGACCTTTCGACTTTTGCCTGTTCATGTAGTAATTGGAATATAAGAATTTGCAAATTAAAAATAGGCCACCGTTGTGCAAACGGCTCTTTAATACTATCAATCGACAGCGCGGCACCCATCAGTAGCCGCGCAGCCCGGAGCGAATTAGGTCTTCTCAAAATGCCAAATGGTTGGATCTCCAACATGCTATTTTCATGGATAATTGAAAAGTGAACTCTATTCATTAGTATGAATTCCGGGGTTGAGCCACTGCTTCTTGCGATTTCGATGATATCCGAAGACAGCGCACGATCGGTTGCCGCCGCAGCGTGCCATTTTTTAAAAATAATCATTATTAAATGCCAAAAGATGATTTCGAGATGGCCATTTTCATCTGGAAAAAGGTAAACAATAAACTTCACGAAGGAAGTGCATTTCACAGTAGCCGTGCTTATGCAAACGTTTTCAATTGAGTGTTTTTAGACGTCAAATGGTGAAGGCCAAATGACCAATTTTTTTTTAAAATTTGAAAAATTTAAACTGCACCCACAACACATTAAAAGAATATCAGGTCATGCGTTATTAGAATAAGTGTAGTGGGTGAATGGCACCATGATTTGTCAAGCAGCGAAGCACAAAATTGTCAAAGGGATGTTTGTGGGTCGCAAATGTAGCACAAAATTGTCACAAAGGGAGATTGTGGGTCGCAAATGTTAGTTCCAGACGAGTGATTAAATTTAAAAAAAATCCCTAAAGCCCGGACAATATATAGTGGCAAAATGTTAATTGATAGTCTAAAAGTGATTTTGATTGATAGTGACATTTTAATACATCATGCATCGAAGTTTCTAGCGTTAGAACGTTGTTAAAAATTCCTACCTTTCTGGTCTGAAAAAAAACCTCAACATATTTTTTCCTACCTTGGTATTTATGGTGTGCGGGATTGCATCATTTCTGGCGGGCCCGTTTGCCCCGCGGACCCGCCATTTGGGAACCCGTGCTTCCTCGCATTTCCAGGCTAGCAACAAGTCTTGAAGATGAGCCGCATGACCCGAGGTGGGTCAGTTGGTGGCCGCTAGTTATTTGATATCAAAGATTCAAGCGCGAACTTGGGACAGACAAAATCAAGGCAATGGCGGCATTATCTCGAATATGTTTGAGTTGAATGACACCTCTGACCAAAATTGTGCCCCCCCCCCGGCCCCAATGGGCACGACGCCACTGGTAGGCCTATCTAATCTTTTCACTACTCCATATCAAAATACATCGTCTGTGGCGGACGCCGTAGCACTCTATCTTCCCGTTGCATGATGTCTCTTTTCACATATCGTTGTGGCGACCATGTTCTTCTAGGTTATATAGGTTGCCCGTAATTTACTGTAAACTTAAGTATACTGCTAGAGTTTCACAGTAAATCACTGTAAATTCACAGTATCTACTGTAAAACGCAACTACAGTAAATTATGGCAAACTCTGCGGCAATCTCTACGTAATTTTTACAGTGTCTCAAAAAGTCAAGTTCATGCACTAATACATACTATATATTTACTTGCATGAATGATATTTCCGCCCCTCCACATTTTTCAACGGGGAGGGTATGGGGTCCCCATGTCTATCGGTTTCTGCGCCCTTGGACGTCGCACACAATCGAAGTGGAGGGCATTCGTCACTATACACAATTCTCCACGAGACTACAATTGAACTAAATTTCCAGACCAAAGTTTTGTGGCTGTTTGTTTGTTATGACCGCTAATGGTGGGGGCGTCCGTTATGCCCCTCGATCCACCCCTTCTCCTGCTCCCGGTCCCCCCGCCTCGTTTACGCGCCATGACGTTGCGATGATTACTGTGAATGCATATCTCCAATGGGACATTCGCAGGTATTCTATCGGTACTACTCCTTACACATCTGCGGGGGTTTCCTCCTTCCCTATTGTACTGTCGGTAATTTGGACGTATCCTGTCGTATACAGCCTCTGACCACCGGTATAAATCTGGATTCGAGTCTGGATATGTTACCCCTTCCCAAGAGAAAGAACAATTGACTCTATGGGGCACCTTCTCGTGGGGGCCCTCGAGCACGTACGCGCCACCGCCCATCCCGTTCTGCTAGTTGCAACACCGTTTCTTAGGTATCTGGTGCTCGTTCGCGTGTAAGCTTCTGTGATCAGGTGGATCACTGTATCCTATAACAATAGCAATGATAACATTAAAACTGTGATCTGAACTGCAGGCTTAATACAATGCGAGTACAGAGTCAAACTGATTAACTGATTGTATTTGCAGTGAACAGCCTGAATGTATGGGTGCCATCCAATGATAGCCTCCCTCACGAGCAAGAGATCAATGAGCCAGTATCTAATTCTTTCCGCTACTCAAATCAACATAACCTCGTTTTGTTGCGGCTGCCGTATAACTTTATCAGTTTATCTATCGTTGCCAGATGTCCCTGTGTCCCATTCACCCTCTCCTTTCTTCGCGCGCTACCTTACAGCAACCTCCCGGTGAAGCTTGTTGGGGGGGGGGGGGGATCTTCCACCTCCCCGCACCCCTACAGATAGGCCTACGGCACCTTCCCCGGGTCCCCCCCCCCCACAGATAGGCATACGCTAGTGGAAAATATGTATATATGTATGTATGCGTCGTTTATATAGAGCCGGTGCGTCACGCTCGGGCGCCCGCAGATGATTCTTCCTGGGAGCACCCATGGTCCCACGTATCCGCCTGAAGTGGGGGCGCAAGCTGCTACCTTAGCGAGTAGATAGCAGGGAAAGAGAAGTTCTTTCCTTTTTCGCCTGTTCAACCGTAAAGTAAAATCATTTCCCATTGCGCATTGCGACCCCCTGTTGAGAAAACATGAACATACATACAACTCTGGAGGAGGCACTGATCTTCTACAGCTTGGCACAAGGTATAGCACGTCCTC
Organism: Sclerodactyla briareus; assembly: GCA_026419785.1. NCBI lineage: Eukaryota > Metazoa > Echinodermata > Holothuroidea > Dendrochirotida > Sclerodactylidae > Sclerodactyla > Sclerodactyla briareus. The sequence continues at coordinate 129,794 of JAODTK010005718.1, forward strand.
GCCAACTTACGGCCCCTCTTCTAGGAGTAGGGGGGGATCTCATCCCCTTGTATAGGTCCAGATCGTCTTTCTCTTGGGCCTACCTCGGGGCTCCTGTAGAGTGTAGAGCCGGCACGTATACTGGTATAGGAACGTGCCACTTTGGACTAGAAAAATGCTGAACGAAAGCTCCTGAAAAATTACGCTAAAAATAAAGCGTGCCCGCTGGGCTGTGTTGAAAACCGTCAATGACATCCTTCCAACCGTATGCTTCCCAAGTACCACGCTCCAATGCTACTGGCAAATGGATTACCACCACTCAAATAGCCGGATGACTGGAATCTAACAAAGGGAAATGTCTGTTCAGGGCACACGCCTCCCTCCAGGCAACAGATAATTAACCATTTTATTTTATAGTATGCTTGCCGAGGAGGAGATCGAACTATTTTCAGGCCCAGCAAGGGTTCACCCTGGATCCTGCACCTTACTGTCAGCGCGAATCCTTCGCCAGACAACGAATTATGGGGCATGGCGGCCCCTTGGTGTGGGGGTAATCTCACTCCCCTGCAAGACACAACTTGCAATTCCTCGTTTGTCGCATGCTCCGATCCCTTGTGCTGGCGGGAAGGTACAATTAAGTACCATTTTAAATTCTTTGGGATTCGAAACCCCCGCTCACCCGGGCGGAAGAGGGCCGACGCTCACAACTAGTGCCACCTGACGCAGTATACATATTAGCGGTGTATAAGGCGATCGCCCCATATAGTGTCTCCACCAGGTTGCGCGATCACAGTGGTTCCTCCATTCGTCCCAATGCAAACATTACACAAGGCATTCCTGTGTGTTGCTTTTAAAGAGGATTGTCTCTGCCTAGCGTCAGTGAACTGCGACGGCAAATGGTGCCATGACGTCACGACAAAGATATCATAATGTTCGCCAACATCGGTATATCGGAATCACAATACTTTCATATTCGTTTAACAATTTTATGTGGACGGGAAAAATTCGTGAATATCGCAGTTGGTTTCATCAATTTTCAAATGTGCTGGGTGAGTATATTGTTTACAAGATTTATTTTACTTGACGAAAATCATCTTCCAGATTTTGGTATTAGCATTTAACAGAAATAGCCTACTAATCAGTGACCAATTTCAATTCTTAAGGACAATCATTGACCATGTCTACAAAGGATTACAATTTCTGTTGGAATGTGACTAATGGGCCTAAATTATGCAATATTCACCTTCCATCGACCGATTTTCTCACTTTAAATTCCCAGGACCAATTTGGAACCACACTTAATACATTCATGGGAAGCTCCCAACAACTTGAACATCTTTATACACAGCTGCATAATTATGACCCTCAGTGACTCGAGGCCAATGTTAACATTTGGGGGGCCTAAAGGTAGACCCTAAACCCATAACAACCCCATCAGGCTTCATGAAAACAATCGATCGAAATTTGGAATAACCATTCACCTAGACACACTGAATGACCCTCCAGTACATCCAGTCCATGTTAAGACATCTGGCAGGATATGTCTCAGGGGCTAATATTATCTGGATCAAAACTGAATGCGTCAGTCCAGAACCGGAAGTTCCTAGGACTTTCCGTTACGGAGTTATAGTCCATTTGACAGTTTGTTTATTGTGAAGCATGGTGTATTGCGGCAAATCGAAATGCATCTCCCAATCATGCAATAATGAATGATGTCATCTTGCACAACCTGCAAACATTCTGTGTTTTCTTCTTTGAAATTCAAACATTAATTTCACTTCGAAAGCCATTTAGTCTATGGGAGCCGATTGCTGTAGTGGGTTTGGGTCGGTATTGAGGTTCTCTTTGGTGAGAGAAAGACAGCAAACTTCTGCTAAATGTTGACTCATTCAACAAAATGGGAACAATAAATACCTAACATAATTTCCTGTGTTGTCCATGTGTGACGTCATGCGTTATTGGGCATTGGGATTCACAAAAAATCCCCCACTTCTCGCCTAATGACCCAAACTTTGAAGCCAATAACTCACCTAGGACCATCGTATTGAAATGGGGTTGGACTTATTGATTCAGTTTCTCCACAAAAGAACCTCTGTTTGTATACGAGCCTGCAGTTGTCCTCAACAATGTTGGAGGGTACAGCTAGGCCGTACCTCCAAGTTTTCTGAGACTCCGGCAAACTTTAAAACGTCTAATTTGCAAATGACCCGTTTTAATGCCGCTCCAGTGACCATTAATCCATGATAGAAAAAAAATTGGAACTCAAGGTAATCCATACCCACCAGGATTCATGGGAAGTTCAAAATTCAAGCAACTTCAAAATTTTACATTATGCATTATGCAAATTATATACAATGAATGACCCCCAATGACCCCGACTCTTTGTTGAAAATTTGGGACTGAAGGTACACCCTATTCGACCCAATTTTTTTTCGTCTTAAAAAATCCGACAGAGTTTAAATTTCGGCATCATGATAAAAATTAGAACGATCACATTAGCATATTTACGCTGAAATCTCATCAGTTCATCTACTTATATCCTCATCTAAGTGCTAAGTCACCATAGCAAAAAACAGTTCACTCCGTAATCCTTGCTACCCGCCTAAAACAATACATTACTAAAATGTGCTATACTACTTAAATTGGTGATTTTGTTGCCTAAAATCTATTTCAATCGTGTTCAGTTCACCCAACCCCGTACGACATTCGAAATTCCATAAAATCGGTCTTAACCGTTTCGTCTAGAAATCCTGTTAACGAGGAGTGGGACACACTCCACAACACGCAAACATCGCACACATACACCACGCACACATACACACAACATCACACACACACACAACACACAAATTATCGCTAAGTCTCTTCCTGAACTTTGTTCAGAGGAGACATGCAAACGACTGGGGATCCTTGAGGTTTTTTGTATTTATTCATAACCACACCAGTGACTTTATGTTACGGGTTGCACCCTCTTCTTTGGAACGTCATCCATAAGGTTATTTCGCATTTTATTCCCTTCTTTCATGGTCCTGGACCCCTTGTTTGGATTAGATATATTCTGGATTTTTTAGTAATTTCCAAACGGATTCCTATATTGACTCGATTGCTCTTTTACTTTAACTGCACAGTTGCAAGTCGGAACGTCTTGGTAGCGTCGGAACAGCAAGAATCCTGCTGCGAATACACTGCATGTTTCGCCATTTCAATATTTATTGTTCGTGTCACATTTAACTGACCCATACTGACATCGTCAAAACGCATGGATGACTTGGAACATTCGACCACATTGGCCTAATGATTTCATGGCCCATTCCGAAGCCTGGCAAGTGACCATTGGAAACACACTTCCCACAGAAATTAATATCTGACATTTTTGACACTCATAGTTTAGTTTAACCACTCAACAAGTTACCATTAAACAGCATTTAGGAGGGGTGGAGGGCGAAGCCACCCATTTCCAGGTCACCAATGAGAACTTGGACCGAGATGTAATGTAAACAAATCCTTGGAGGCGGGGCTAATGTAAACTAGGGCAGATGTGATGAAGACAACTCCTCCTCCCCCTGGACAATAGGTTTCTTCGTCAACTTTTTGAAGAACCGACCTTCTGACAGATAAGATAAACAACTGCTCAGCCGAGATGGATGAACTGTAAACAACTTTTCTGGCAGTAGGAGAGCTCAAAATAAAGTTGGAATTGGGGGTAATTAATTGTATTTCAATTAAATCTCATACACTATGGCGAACATAAATGTAGCTTAAGGCTAGCTAGTACAAGCTTCATCCACCACCAAGTGTTCACGCTGATGCATGTATGGTTTAGAATTATGAATAACGTGACGAACAAGAAGGACGACGCACGGACGAACGAACGAACATACAAACGAACGAACGGCCTGAGAGACCTGATACTTGTAGAGCGTGTCTCTCCCGCGCTAAAAATGCAACCTTGTGCAACTGATGTAATAGCGCCCTCCCACTTCCAGACAACGAAGCCGTACCGTACATAAATATAAACACATTGTAACTAGCACCCTAGATAACGATCTGAAATTTTGGAGTGCTTTACAAAAGAAAACGTACATAAAAGTTATAAGAATAATACGTCACAGAGTGAGAACAGTAAAATATAAGACGAGATAAGAACGCTAGGAACTGAGGCAAAAATCAAATTACCAATTAAAGATTAAAACTATAAAACACACGGCACGCTAAAACTGCGTAATTTAGTTTAGCGCCAAAGGCAAGATGTCGATTTTTCGCGGCATAAGCTTCACTAAAGGAGTGCAAGGGGAATGTGGGAGAACGGCAGTTCAATTTGTAAGTTCAGTTAGACCCCAACTTTCTTCCCCGGGGGGGGGGGGGCGGCGAGTTGAGAGGGCGGATGGGGATAGACACAGTATATCACAGGACGGGCTACTATTTCCGGCACTATAGAAATCATGATATTTAGGCGCAAAATAGACCTCTGAACATATCACTTGGAGGTGCATCACACTACATTCCAGATTTTATTCCCCGGTTATTGGAGTCACATATACGCAGGCTACAAACAGTAGCGCCTAGCTGCCCTAGACAAATGGTTCCCCTCTACAAGGCATGTTATTTCCTGAAAGACATCAGAAACATGTACTGTTGTAGATACATGTCTTGGGAGAGGGCGGCCAGGCAAAGAAGAAAACGAAGGGAACAGTGAATAAATTTTCAGAATCACGAATAGAAAGAATTCGGTGAGCCCCTGACCCAACCATGAGAGTTACATGCCTGGAAGCACCTAGCCGCATCCCCCGACCGAACAGGCATCCGACAATATAGCGTGTTCATGATGGAGATGATATATTTTCTGCTGAGTCAAGACAAGTTCGGAAAAAAAATTATTCAAGAAAGGCCTATACGGTAGGGCAAACATCCCATGTACCTGAATTACAACTTTTACCGGTATTCAATATAATGAGGGCAAACTGAAACTAACGTCTAGCATGATAACTAAAATAAACATAGAAAGAAAAATATCACGGGAAAGAATGAGCAGACATCACTCCTACGATACGTAAACAAAAGCATATACAACGTTGAACACATTATCCCACAATTGCACTTAGCAGGACACATCTAGCCCACAAATCCACTGCTGTGAGGCTAGGATTTCTGGTATAAACGTTAGAACCACTGAATAATTAGGCCTCGAAAGACAACTATATTATTCATTCTTGAAAGCCAAATGACAGTATTTTGCTGAACCAACTACCCAAATCTGTATTCACACAAAATTTGTTGTATCTTAAGTTTTCATGGATAAATAATAACTGAAGCGATTTCATGGTGAATAATTTCAACTGAAATTAGCAGAGTAACAAAATGTCACTTGTGGATTATGAAGAGCATCTCGGGGACTATTGGCGATAAAGGTCCATGCGCTGCAGTTGAAATCATTAGGAACAGGACCTGCGAAGTGTGATTCAACATTTGGGAAACGTGGATTAACACCCTTGTCGATGACAGACTATATAACGTTGCAGACTATCTGTGCGTGACTGCAGTCGGTTGATGGATCCTCTGTGATATTTGTATCAACGAAGAGTTTTGAATCATCTGTACTTGTGCACTAAAGTAGTGGCGGGGTTGGGATATGGTCGTCTGTAATGAGCCCAAATGCCCTCGGAAACCGAAATCAATGCAAATATCTTCATACGCTGCCAATCGCTGCTTGGTCAACCACTGGAGAGAAGTTTTCACACGGAACTTCTTATGGGAAAAGGACAGCACTTCTCCATGACGGAATCTTTTTTTTTTTTTCTTTCCTTTTTTTTAGGGGAGGGATGATCGAACAATTCCTATGCCGCCTCCGAATTTGTGCATGAACTTAAGGGTGCAGACAATGTAGCACCTGTGCCTCGTATGTGCAAAACACTCTCGTCGCTCCTCAACGAAATTTTGTAGAGGAGCCATAGCTGACAACTTGCTGTGTTGAGGTCTAGTTACGTATCCTGCAAGATTTTAATTGTTGCATTCGTCCTGTGCAGAATCTCGTGCCGAAAACTGTGTAGATGATATGCCGTCTCTAGCAGACACATTTCTACAAAGAGCCCATTTGCTTGTACCTCGCTATGGTGTCCTGATCTACTTCTTCAACCAGTTCCTGCAACGCTGCTTTAAACTCAGAGAACCCTGAATTACAGGCCCCTGCGAAGGGGGGGGGGGGGTGATGGGGGGGGGGGGGGGGGGGTGCTGCGCACCCAGGATTTTTTGGATGGGGGTTACGGAGCACCCCTACCGATTTAAGGTAATTGTGTCCAGGACCCCTGTCGATTTTTGAGCTTAAAGGCTGTAATGGGTATCATTATTTGCACGAAATTTGGTATAGCCGGGTTTTGATCAAGCGACACAGGCGCGGAGCGGGGCGAAACACTTTCTGAGACGTGAAATGTGGACGAAAATTTTGGGCGGATACTAATCTGAAAACATTGACCCAAATTGTCTGCTAACTGGCGCAATTCCTTTCAATCAAATGCCCGAGAATTCCCCCCTTTTTCCCATGAACAGGATGTTCGAGCGAATGTTCAATCTGCAGCAGCCTCCACCCAATTGGCAGGGTACTCGATGGAATAATCTCTGAGACATGGCTATGGTGGAATGGACACCATGATGAAGAATGTAGATATAACATCGATTCAGTTTTCGGAAATTTACTGTCAATTTCAGTGATTGCATACTGTCATAAGTCGCGCGGAATGCCGTCCCTGCCAATTGATGGGGGGGGGGGGGGGGGTGGTCTGTAGACTATTTTCTTGTACGGTTCACGTCAACTGATGGGGGGCGCGAATTGTAATGAATAAAGATCAGTTCCTTCAAGAGTGTTCTTGAGATACATTCAGAAATTTATTGTCAATTTTGGGGATGTTGCTTACTGCCATGACACATGGGAAGCCGTTTCCGGCATCTGGGGATTCATAAGGCTCAAAATTTCCTTGTCCCTATACAGATCACTGATGCTGGCCCAAATTGTAAGGATAACATCAATTAGTTCCTTCAAGACGTTTCGTCTTGAAATACAATTTTCTGAAAATTTATTGGCCAATTTTAGAAGAAGACGTTGCTCACTGCCATACATGCGGGAATGGCCGTTTCCTGAAGTTGAGGGGTCCCTATAAAACGAAAATTTCCCTTTTACTACGCGACCACGATGCGTTGTGGCTGGCCCGATTGTAAGGAATACACACGATCAGGTTCCTTCAAGAACTTAGATTATTTGCCGATGACTGTGTGTTGTGCAGAGAAAATTCATAACAATATTGATCACATAACCCTCCAGAGACTCTTCACACGCTAGATCTGGCAAAATAAATGGCAGATGGGCTTCAATGCTAAAAATGTTTTGTTATGCGTCTCACCCATTGCTATAAATGCAAATTTTGGCTATAAGCTACAGGACCTCCCTTCCGCAAGAGATTAAGAGCCACTCCTACTTGGGTTGTTACCCTGACTAGTAATCTGTCTTGGAATGATCATGTAAACCAAATGCGCCACGGCGAATCACACTCGTTTCTCTTGCCTATTGTTATGAGAATCTCCTCATTGCCCGTAGGCGTGTAAGGATTCCGCCTTAAGTCCTTAGTGCGACCACTCTTGAATATTCCCCGAGTGTGTGGGACCCTCATACTGCGAACCCTCAATAATATCCTTGAATCTGTTCAACGTAGGCTGCTAGACTTCAAATCTAGGCCCCTCGGGACCGTTGCCAATATTATGGGGAGTTGGATTGGCATCCATCTGGCAACCACTTCGTGTTTCGAGGGCTAACTATTTTTTATAAGGCAAGCAATGGTCACCTTTCGATTCCCATAAGTACCATGACGTCACCTGTTACTCGGGCCTCTCGGCACAGACCCAACACTAGAGCTCGTTCACACTAGCCAGCAAATAAACACTGGCTATTCAGGTGTGTGTTTTTTTTCCTCCTTCCCCGAGAACGTTCAGCGATTTGGAACAATCTACCAGATCTATAGTGAACATCATCGATAGCGAAAAGTTCCAAGCGGCAGTCAGGTAATCTCGCCGCCATCAAATATAATTCTGTTTTTTTTCACGCATGCACACCCTATTTCCTGACCGCTTGGTTCCCCACGGGACGATTGGCCATTATCCCCCTCAAGATCAAGACGTTTCTAGATATATGAATTCAAATCTATTGCCATTTCAGGGACATTGCGTTACTGACATACGGTTCGGAACTGCGGTTTTCATTCAATCGGGGGGGGGGAGGGGGGGGGGGGGGGGTGGGGGGGTTGTAAAACAAAACAAATTCTGTTCCGAATTGTACGGAATAAGCATTTGATCAGTTCCTTCAAGAATGTTTCTTGAATAAAATTCGGGAATTCATTAACGATTTTAGGGTTGTTGGCATGCCTTACTCTACTGCCTTATGACCCTGAGTGCCGTTTTCTCCTGCAATCTGGGGGTCTGTAACACTGCAAATTCCCCTTTTCGTATACGTGCCACCCATAGTGGCGCTTCGCTTGATGTGCTACCACCTCATATATCCCCGCATATTCAACACATATCTCTGCCCCGATCATTACCACCGGAAGACAGTGAAGTAATTATTATCACTGATACTATGAAAAGCAGACACTCCCTTCCCGTAAACCCTCACTGACGGCGGTCTATTGGTGGGGACCCTTACAACCAGAACCGGCTATTACGCCCGCTGTTCACTTGTTTATTTTATTTTGCTTTTGCTCAGGGTCGGCCTTGCCTCGTGCTGCTAATTAAGATTTAGGTCTCGTTACCCGCTTTACATCAGGGTGTACTGTACGTCTAATCGGATTCACGCTATCGCTATGAAATACTAAAAAAAAAGTATTGAAAATTGCAAGGACAGAATCTGAAAATGAAAATGACAAAAGATAGGTTTTCCCTGTAGGGGGTAGGGTGAGGTGTCCTTTTTGTCAGGAAAGCTCAGCACCCCCAGTATGAAAAGTTCGCATGGGCTGCCCTGCATAGAGTGCTTTAACAGGGTCGTATTCCGGTTGGTCCAACCCGGGGGCGCGGGTCCTATTTAAGCGGAGCGCCACCACCGGTTGGCGCGAGTCGTGTAATTTTTAGGTTTTAACACCTCCTCGATCACCGGAAATGTCCCCTCGGTGGCATGTATACTCACACGATCGGTTAAAAACAAAGTGCCTCTTCTCGAGGGGGAATTACACTGCGCTGAAAACAAAAATGATCTTTGTACTCTTAATGGAATATCTTGAATTAAATGTGAGGGTTGGGTTTCCGTTTTCACCTATTATCACACAGATACGAACCACCAACGCCATACGAGTGACAGCATTGGTTTCTCTGCCCGTCAGCCCAAACTGTATATGCCCGACACCAAACATTCACCTCATTCAATGGCACTGATCAGATATATTACGTGCCGTGGTCTCGCGTCCATCACTTTCCACTCGTCCTCCGATTTAATTCCGCCAGACGAATTAACTTGTTTTCGTTGTTGATGTCCGCGATAGCGCCGTCGAGTAAGCTACCCCATGTTACCCTTCAGAGAAGAGTTCTGGACCTTTACAAGTTGTCCTGAGCTCTGATTAAATTCGAACTGCACGGTCCCTCGAATTGAGTCGGGTTGGGCCGTTATTGTTTTTAGCCTTTTCGCCTGAAACGTATAGAAGCTCAGTGTACAAATGACGCAGTGGGCGCGGAACTCGTCAATGCCAGTGTACTCTCTATTGAGACACTCTCTCCAGATACGGTCCACTTCACCGGATCTACCAATACAATGCCGGTTAGTAGCCGGAATCCTTCACGCTAACAATAGGGGAGCACAATATCTGAAGAACGCAAGTATGGATTTTCACTTTTTATGTGGGTTGCAGTTAAGGTCAAAGGTAATCAAGAGGTCAATTTCGGTCATTTTGTTTGAACGGACAAGGGGCTACTTCGACAGGATAGACCCCATGGAAGTTGGTCATATCATCATTGCATTGATCAATGGTACTTATGGATGTTCATAAATTAGAGGTCAAAGGTCAAATAGTGGTCAATTCCGGTAATTTTATTCGGGTGGTCATCTCGTACAGAATACGAGATGTTAATAAGCTTTTAAGCATGTTTTTTCATAGAGGGCAGTGGGTTTTTATCTTGTTTAATCCTGTTGTTCAGTGTTGGCCTGGCTGTGACGTTACAGCTTAGGCCTAAGACTTACAATGTCACACCACCATGGAGCTGTTTAATGTAACATTGTCTCAACCAACTGGAGCCTTGGATTAGACTACAAAACATACAATATGGTGAGCTTGTTTCTTCTACATCTTGACACTGTTGGCCTGACACCTTTCTCTGGGATATATACGACTCCTGGAAGGAAGGAATTTTTACTATTATTGATTGTCGCAAGAGATGTTGCCACAAATCCAGGACCCATCCCTACATCCAACAATAGACAAAGATCAAAGGCTAAGCTGAAAGTCGTAAATGTGAACTGTCAGAGTGTCAGAGCTAAGGGGGTACTTTTGCAGACATATTTGATTCTGAAGATCCAGACATACTCATCGGGACAGAATCCTGGCTTAACCCGAACATATACATTCACATGAATCGTTTGCCGAATCTTACTTGCATCTATAGAAAAACGAATCATAAGGGACAGTCCATGGTGCACTTTCATCGCAGTGAAGAATACTCTATTCTCTACAGAGGCAAATCCTACTCAAAGCGACAATTAGCCTAGTCTGGGTCAGTGGACAACATGAACAGTCCCCCAATTTACATTGGTGCTTTTTATTGCCACCAGACCTCTAGTGCTTCCGACGTTTGAAGTACTTTATCAGTCCATGTGCAATCTACCAGCAAATTGCAATATCATTCTATGTGGAGATTTAACCTTCCAATATTAATTGGTGCAATAACTCTTTTGTGTGTGTAGCTGTTGCGTTATCCTGCTCCAATCAAGATGCTACTGTACATAGGCAGATTTCCGTCTTCTCCAAATGGTTAGATCTCCAACAAGAGGCAATTCAGTCTGGACCTTTGCCTTACCAACATACCAGATAGGATACGAAAAACAGTTCAAGTAAAAAATGGAATAAGCGATTATGACATTGTCGTTTTTGATGCCTCAATCCATCTCACTCGCTCCCGACCAGTTAGAAGGAAGATATATTTGTTCTCAAAGGGCAACTTCGAAGGCATTTCACAGAAGCTACGCGACTTTTTACAATCCATCTTTCCAAACTTCCGGAGTCTACCACAGTCGACGATGCATCATGGCTTTTATTTAAACAGCAACGGTTTCTGGCAGTGCATGAACTTATTCCGAGCAAAACCTCATCATCTAGATTTACAACATCCATGGATTGAGCCAAATTACGTCGTCAGGTGAGGAAAAAGCTTGCCTACAATACCATAAGGCTAAGCGTTCGTCGAATCCAGAGGATCAACATTTGTTTCGAAGCTCCGTAGAGAGCTGGACGATCTATTAGGCAAGCATATAGATTGTATCTCCATAACTGTATTTGAAGCAGCCTCGACAGTAATAACCTAGCCTTTTTTGGAAATTTTATCAGTCAAAGCGTAACTACCAGGCCAACATGGTACTCAATCAAGGGGAATAGTCTACTGCCAACTCAGGCAATGTCCGACGTTCGTGAGTCCGCCAGGGAGTGTTCTGGGGGGGGGGGGGTGGGGGCGGGGAAAGACAGAGCTGCCCTACTACTCTGGAAAGGGAAATGCAGATCTTCCGTTTAATTTATATGGAAGAAGCCAAAGGAGGTAGGTACCAGAACGAGGGTCCTGTCCGCACTACCTGACGATTTATGAAACGTTACCAAAAGGGTAGGGCTGTACTCCTGTCGCCAATATGTAAGACATCCACCACCTGCTCTCTGCAGTTTCCGACAGGCGAACTCACGCACCCCGGCTCCTCTGAACTTACTCTAGTTGGCGGTTCATTCAAGCTACCGTTGGAGGACGCCGGGTATCACACTTTTTCATGGTTGCAAAAGAGGGAGAGCGGGTCAAACTCTCTATTTTACTAGTTAGGTGCCATTTCCAGGGGACGAATAAACAGCAACAACACTCTCTGGACACTCCACTGGGACACACACTGACAGGCCTAGTTGTGACCACCAGTTTTTTACTTATGCCCTTGCACAAAGTACAAGATCGGCTGAAGTTTGGCCAACTGCCGAATCAGCGATTTTGACTCCCTGGAATCGTGTTTCACCACCACGGTACCACTCGATCGCGAATTTGCCCAACGTCAACCCATTTTCGTGGAATACCTCACGCCAAGTGCATCTCGCCATGATTCAACCTTGCAGGGCTACCAAAGAGGAAAATCAAATTTTCTCTATAGGTAGCGGACCTCCATTAGACTCTCCATTTGACTTATACACTACATTGCCTCCGTTAGCAGTCCCTGGATCCTTGTGTGCCATACTTGGCCAGGATGCCCATGCCGCCATACATTTGAAAGCAGAGAAGTTTATCATCAAATGGCACTCAAATTACCATTCGCCTTGACCGATTACGTTTTCAGCTAGAGGCGCTTGAAGTTGTCGGATGACTTTCCCTCGACGTAAATTCTGTCCGAACACCAGTTTTGGTCCAATTCTCGCTGTGAAGGGTCAATTGGTTGAAATATACCTGGATTCCCACCACATTCACACCATTTGTACTTTCAAATATGCTTTCACTTGCAGACAGAACAAAACCCATCGATATTATTCGTCAGAAAAAGGTTCCAAAAGTTTTCAGGCACTATTTTTTGAATGTTAGCAAAGCTTCGCGTAGAATATGCTAATGGGTCGTCCGCTACCTTCAATCTCGACATTGAACATCACGGAATCCTGGTGTGAAGATCTTCTGAGAATCTTCAAGCTGAACAAAGCAGTTGTCCTGATGAGGTTTCTCCATACACTCTGAAACTGGCTCCGCTTCAATGCACCCATTCTTAGTGACATTCTACCAAATCTATTCATTTACTGGTCATCAGCTGCCTTCAGATTGAAGACCTGCTGGTTTTACCTCCCCCTTTTTCAAGAAGGGGACCCTTCAGACCCCACAATTACAGGCCTGTGTCAGTTCACTTCAATCCCATGTAAATTATTTGAACATATTGTTCATCACCACATCATTGAACATATGGACCCTTACCAGCTCATGACAAATGTTCACATGGATTTAAGAAAATGACACTCCTGTGAAACCCACCTGGCTATAACTGTCAATGATCTAGCACAGAATCTATACTGCAAGGCTCGGCAGATGTTTGTTTTTACTGATTTTTAGTAAACCTTTTAAAAGTTCCACACAAGGCGCTGGGTCATAAGCTTCAACATTACGTCATTAGTGGTCAAATTCTCACTTGGATATAATCCATTTTTTGAACATCGTACCCACATGTTGTCCATAATGGTGTGAAGTCATCTCTTGGAATGTCTCCTCAGGGGTCCCACAAGGTAGAGTACTAGGTCCATTGCTGTTCTCTCTATACATCAATTATCTTCCGACAGTTACAGTATCCACTATCAGAATGTTTGCTGATGACTCACATAATTCTACCGGACATCAATGGCATCAATGACAGTTACATGCTCCAGCACGATCTGGATAATTTTTCGCAATGGAGTAAGACTTGGCAGATCGAACTGAATGCATCAAAAATGCAGTCAATGATTGTTCACCAACAAGAGGCAAGTTGTCCCATTCCAATATGTAATGACGATACTGCCGTGAACTTGAACTGGGTGAAAAGAGCATCCCTATCTTGGAGTAAAAAACAACAAACACCCCCCAATCACTTAAAGCTAGCATGGTCAACTCATATAAACAAAATATAGTTAGTAAAGCTTACAAGATCCTTAATCTGATCCGTAGACACTGTATGACTGTGATAATGAAAACCAAAGACATTGCTTATAAGTCTTGGTTCGTCCCTGTTTGGAATATAGCTCCTCAGTGTGGGATCCATACAAAGGTGTACATTAGAAGCTGGAAATGGTTCAGCGCAAAGCAGCCAGATTTGTTTGCAAGGATCACCGTCGGTCACCAGTGTCGCAGGACGCCTGCAACACGTTGGCCTGGCCTACTTTACAGGAGAGAGGGCGCAATGCACGATCAAGTGTTTTCATAATTCCATTATTAACGACATATTGGGCTTTTACCGGTTCCTGATTTTGTGGAGCTACAGACTAACTATCGCAAACGATCATCATCAGTGAATGGACTTAACTATAGACATGTTTTTGTTAATACCGACCGTCCTTCAGGTGGTATTTGGCCAGAAACAATTCAAGATTGGGAATGAGCTAGTCTCACTATGCAGGAATAAGTAAAGTATGTGGTTGTTCTGGTGATGGGGTAATTCCTTCATGCATGCATCTTCAAACTCTGAGTCTCTGACTCTTTCAATAAGCTTGTGCTGGTGTGTGCTGTCGCTATGCAGTGATTAAACCACTAGTGGGTGTTGCATAGTACCAGACAATACAAGACAGAATAGCCGGAAAATGACCATGAAAGTTGATCCGCAATATCATTACCAATGGACATTTATGGGATGTTCATTGAATTTGAAGTCAGAGGAATTAGGGTCAATTTCGGCCATTTTTGTTTGAAACAGTCGGCGGCTTTCTTCTCTAAGAATAAAATCGGATTGAAGATGAAGGTTATCACATTATCATTACCCAATAGTACATAATTGGTGTTCATAAAGTTGAATCTGTAGGAGGACCACAAAAGTTAATCTAGAGGTTAAATTTTGGCTGTATTGTTCGAACAGCCAAGAGAGGAGATCATGTAAGTTTATCAGTTGATGTGTATACACTAACAAATTGCTGCATTTGGCATAACTCATGCAGACTTTGTCCTAAATGTTTTGGTTTCAAATTGAAACAAGATAACAAGTAACAGAACTATGGGTTTCCCTGCCAATTGTGTTATGCTGACAATGACTTACCAAATATCTTTTCACCTTTTTTCTGGGGGGGGGGGGCGATATTTTCAGCCATATTTGCATAACTATTAACTATTTGCAAAAAAACAAATTTAGATTGAAATAAGATAGTTCTGAATTTTCAGTGATACTGCGATTGAGATCCTGAAACTCAAGCATTACCTGGAGTTCATTATTCCTTGTTTAATCTTTTGAGTGAATTTTACAAGTGAGATCGCCCCCCTTCCACCAAAAGTATCCGCCTGGTTGCGTGATCGTGGTTTCTATTATTTCACTACACGCACACGATACACAACCAACTAGTCATGCAGACCATGCATCGTCATGTCAAAGGAACCATCACATATTTTAATATAACACATAACAGTTCCTAAAAATAACTGACCAAAAAGTTTGACTCTATTACAAAAGTCCTTAATTGTTTTTTCTACTTGCTTTCATGCCCCCCCCCCCCCCCAATCTTCTCCCATAAAATACCCAAATTTGAATAGTTCATCGCGCAGTCAACTCACTTCTTGACCCCAAATCCAACTTGAAATGTTCTAAATCCCTTAGCAGCCCCTATGGGATTCTTGCCTGTTAAAATCATCCTTCATTATTCGTTTGCCTTTTATTTTCCAAGCAGCCAGGACAGCCAATCATCCCACCCCACCCCCGCCAGGCCAGCAAAAACACCCTCCCCCGCCTCCCACACATCAACAAAAAACTATTCCCATGCAGCAGTCAAGATTGTCCCAAAATATATCTTTAGGAAACCGCCACATTTGTCCCCCAGTCCCCGGGCAAGAAGAGAGGAGAGAAAAATGTGCAGTATTTTTGAATGTCTACTCAACCTAATCAATTGGTTGGGTAAGAGCAGGTTTGCTTGTGGGCAGCTATAACAAGCACAATTGTCACAGGAGCTATGGTTGACTCGTTCCCTCAGTGCTTATTCTAACAGAAGCGATTAATGTGGAATTTCAATCAAATTCCTGAACATCAAAAACACATCAGATCCAGAAAATCGTTACGGGACCAGACTACTGAGTTTGGCGAAATTCTTACTAAGTGGGAAATGGAAGTATATTATGCAAATTAGGCACATACAAGACCTTCTACTGACCCCAGCTGTACCTTAAAATGATCAGGATCAAAGGTGCGATCACATCTACCAAGTTTTGTGGAAATCCAACAAACTTTCTAAAAATCGCAATAAATTATGCAAATTGAAAACACATTAAATGACCTCCAGTGACCCCGACTTATTCACTTTTAAATGCATCGGGAACCCGGGTAGACCACACATACACCAAGTTTCGCCCCCTGAGAATCCGACAACTGAAAAATTCGCATTAAAAATTATGCAATTTAGACCACTTAATCGCATAGTTTGGCTGAAAATCTATTCAGTTCATTACCTGTCATCAGGTCCCACAAGGCCAATACATCACGGAGCACATACGGTTCTGCGTAATCCTGCTAACGAGCTTAATAATAAATTATATAAAATGAGCTAAGTACCCAACTTAATTAATGACTTTGCTGCCCAAAATCTATCAGACCGTGTACACCCAACCCCGGTGTACACACAAAATCTCGTCATAGTCGGCCCCTCACGGTTTGTGAGATAATCTGCTAACGAGAAAGTGTGACCCACACACACCACATACACACAAGCCTAGTGACCACTATGTCTCTTCCTAATTCATTCAGCGCCGAGACAATAATACCATAATCAGGTTACTCTCTTAAAAAATTGTGTAAGGCAACTCTTTTGTGGTGGTAACATAAACACCAATCTTGTGTGTAATCTGCACAATTTGTGTTATTAGTGTTCAACTTCACACAATGCTTCAATATTACGCATTAGTGGTCAACTTCTCACTTGGATAAATCATTTGGAACCATAGTACCCAGATGTTGTCATAAATGGTGAGGAAGTAATCTCTTGAATTGTCTAATCAGGGTCCCACAAGGTACTACTAGGTCCATTGCTGTTCTCTATGTACATAAATGATCTTCGACTGTTATAGCATCCACTATCAGAAGTTTGATGATGACTGCTAATCACGGACCCTCAATGGCATCAATGACACTTACATGCTCCAGCAAGATTTGGATAATTTTTCGCAATGGGTCAGATTGGCAGCCCCCCCGATCGATCTGAATGCATCAAAATGCAAGTTCAATGATTGTCACCAACAAGAGGCACGTTGTACCGTTCCAATATGTAATTGACGATTTACCCTTTCGCCTGGAATGGGGAAGAACATCCCTAGCTTGGAGTAACCATCACTTCAAAGCTCTCATGGTCAACTCATAAAACAATATAGTTGGTAAAGCTTACAAGATCCTTAATCTGATCCGTAGACATCTGTCTGACTGTGATACTAAAACGAAGACATTGTATAAAGTTCTGGTAAGTCCCTGTTGGAATATAGCTCCTCAGATTTGGGATCCATACAAAGCCTTGACATTAGAAGTGGAAACGGTTCAACGCAAAGCTGCCAGATTTGTTTGCAAGATCACAGTCGGGCAACCAGTGTTGCAGGGCTTCTGCAACATCTTGCGGCCACTTACAGGAGAGAAGCGCAATGCACGACTCAAGCTGTTTCCTAATTCCAGTAACGACATATTGGCTTTACCGGTTCCTGATTTTGAGGAGTTACAGACTAGCTATAGCACACGCTCATATCAGTGACTTGATGAACTATAAGGAAATGTTAATGTTATACCGACGTCTTGTTCAAGTGGTTCTTTTTTGGCCCAGAACAATTCCAGATTGGAATGCATCTAGTCTCACTATGCAGGAAATAAGTAGTCCTGTGGTGTTTTCTGTGATGGTGTAAATCTTCTCATCTTAAACTCCGACTCTTCTATAAGCTTGTGCCTGTTGTGTGCTGTCCCCATGCAGTGATAACCACTAGTGGTTATTTGCATGTAACAGACAAGACAAGACAAGGAAAGACAAGTGTGTTAATACGCCAGTTCTCACCACAATTTCGATATAAGTATGCTCGTTACACGGTGCTGTGTACAGTTAAACAAAGTGGATAAGAGTGTGGGATATAGGTAGTACAATGATTGTAAAAATTATGAGTACTATACTGTGGTAATATCGAAATAATAAAATTCCTTGCCGTACAATAAGATGAAATATGTTGGTTAGTGGGGAAGGACGTGTGCACTCACTGTCACAAGGTGCATGCCATAGAGGCAGTTAAAAAATTCTATTTGAAGGAGAATACACAACTTACAAGGACTTTGTGAAGTGATTTGCTCATGAAGAATAGAAGGTTCAGAGATAATTGACTGAAGAAAATTCCTAGTACCGACTGTACATATCCATGCTAAAACGACAGGGCAAGAGGAGTATGTATATGGAAAACTGCTTATGGGTATCATCTGGCACAGAGATTAATTACCTAACCAAGCATAGAGTGACGGTGGCTCACGAGGATTCGACCGTGAACAACAGGAAGGCTCGACGACATACGGTACGATTACTTGATCACACATGTATACTCGAATAAGGGGATGATAATGCGAGTTTCCTTCAAACAATATGTTCTCTAGAGGCAGTTATGTTATGAAGGCTCAGTAAGTCATCAGAAGTATTTTACGCGAGGTATAGCCTAAACGATTAGCACCTGTATGCATGGACTGTCTAGATGAAACTATGGCGGATGGTCAGGAGAGTGACCTCTCAGCAAGGGAGGAGAACCAGGGTAAACAGGGTAACTGCTCCGCCTATAAGGTCTCGGTATGTATAATTTGGAGTTGCCTACTGTGTATGTCCGCCAGATAATGTCATGGTCCTAATATAATAATAATAATAATAGTGTAGGCTCTATATATCGCACGTATCCATCTACAGCTGCTCAATGCGCCTAACACACAACTTACCCCCTGCTCATTGGACCAATGTACTACGACGGCACTCCCGGAGAGTCTGTGGCTGCTACATCAGGCCGGTTGTAATCGCAGGCTCCTCACAGGTTCCATTATATCACCTAGGTGGAGAGAAGGCATTTGAGATTAAAGGACAACTGCAGGATGATTATACAGGGCTAATTTAAATAGCTGATAAAAACTGAATGCGGGCAGTCAAACCGGAAGTTTCAATAGACTTTCCGTTACAGATTTATAGTCATTTGAAGTTTGTGTATGTGGCAGCATGTGTATTGCGCAGATTGAAAAGCATCCCTCATGCAATATAAATTATGTATCACTTTTTGCAACCACCCCTGCAAACATTCTTTGTTTTCCTATTGGAATTCAACCATTCATTCACTTCGAAAAGCATTTAGTCTATGGGCGAGTATTGCTGTAGTGGGCTGGAAGGTGTTTGATGGTTACTTTGGTGAGAGAAAAGACACAAAACTTCTGCTAAATGGTTGACTCCATTCAACAACATGGAACGTTCAACATACATAACATAATTTCCTGTGTTTGTCCATGTGTGACGTCATACGTTATTGTGCAATCGGGATTCTCCCCAATTTTCTGCTTAATGGCCCGAATTTTGAAGGCCGATAACTCCCACATAGGAACATTGTATCGAAATGGGATTGGACCTATAGATAGAGTTTTCCACTCTCCGCATATAACTTCTGTTGTAATCCAAAAGCCTGCAGTTGCCCTTTCATACCTTGCTTAAGGGTACTTACGTGGACTTCGAACCCACAACCTCTGGATTACAAGCTCGAAGGCTTGACCATCAGGCCACTCACGCTCTCCATGTATGTTGTTGTGTTTGAGTTCACCTTGCCCTGCCACAAAGAGTACGAGTTTGGCCCTCATACTGCATCCTACTACCTACTTATCTAAATTGACATATACATGTTTACGTTCTTCAGATATTGTGCTAATAGTTTTTTGTGAGCTTCGACACTTACCTGAATTTAAA
>JAODTK010005719.1:0-145075 GCA_026419785.1 Sclerodactyla briareus
AAAAACAAGACGACTTGGTATTTTTAAACAAGCAAGAGTAGGTCAATTGTCCCTGCCAATAAGTCACCTCTTACAACCGTCTGCGTCAATCAGGCACACGCACGCAATTCGACACCACCATTGGGGCAAAAAAAGATTGCTACAAATACTCGTCGTACCAAGAACTGTACGAGAATGGAACGCCACTGCATTCAGCATTGCTATCCATTGAGGATATAAAAAGTTTCAAACAGCTGGGGCCAACCCTCTAAAATTGGCTTGGAGAGGGTGCGGGACTAATTGTTTATGTTGGGTGCCAACCCCATCCTGTCGTTCTTGCTCCTAGTAGGAGCGTTGGCAGTATATCTACAAGTACCAATACCAAGATACAAAAATTTATTGAAAATCGAAATTTTCCGGTCCCTGAACCTTCTTCAGCGATATTTAACAATCGCGTGACACACTTGTACACAAATACAGACTACCAGAAAAATCAATAAAAACAGTTAGCAACGCGGCTGCTAGGGACGATCAGGTTCCTAGCCTCAAGTGGTGTAACGGCTCAATGGTCACGAGGTCTTCATTTAGGCTGGTCGTGTGAGCGTTCAGCGTGAAATCCACTTGATGAAAGCGGAGGATTTTCTTTGAACCTGTACCCAAAACAATAATAGTTGAAACAGGTACTCATTATGAACTACATATATACCAAGTATGAGTTTCTCAATCCCAGGTGGGGTCAAGTTAGCCTGTTCACGACCAGGGGTCACATACACACACTGTCATAACTGCATAGATTCCTGACTGAAGTCAAGGAATTAAAAACTCGAACTCAGATGGATGGAGTCTTTAAACCTGAACGTGAAGGTACTACTTTCCTCACATAAAACAAAATCAAGCCTCACAAAGGTATACATGGCAATCACTTCAAAAATGATGTTATACGATAAGAACAAAGATCAGCGCCTATTTGATGTATAATGTCATGGAGGTCAAAAGTTTGTGTTTTCAAGCAAGAGTATTGGAAGATTTGACTTGACCGCATTCGACCCCGATTTGATCGAAGTGGCTTGTTAGACTGACGAAAGTCGATGGGATTACGAAGATTCAACCGCGTCAAGAGGGATGGGAACTTAAATTGTCTGGATGGATAGGAGAGGAGCCTCGGAGGAGTAGCGATAGGTGAGCAAGATAAACCACGATGTGCTACCCAAGGGGTGGGGTAGGTGGGGTGGGGGTGGTCAGAAATGCCAATTCAAGTCATGGAGAGTACAGGTAAGTGATGAAGTGATTGAGTACGAACGAGTATATCGCTGCAACGAGGTGAACAGTCAAGCAGAATTAGGTTTTGAGCTTCGAGTGTGAAGCGATATGGGAAAGCACGTAAAAAGATTAATGTGCATGTGTGGTCCGCACGCACACGCCATAGCTTTCGGTTATAACATCCACAGGTCGTACTGTCTCACACGTGGATCCATCAATCAGGTAGCCGCTAGACAGATGCATGTTGGTGCTCAGCGAAGAGCAGTGGTTGGAACAGTTCACGTTTAACCATGGATCAGGCAGGTGAAGTTTTTTTGAAATGCATGTGTTGCAGTTACCAGGAATTCATGTTAGCCAGGGAATGTCACAGTGGATGGATTCATGCAAGAAACAGGAAAATAATTACACGGACTTAATGACGCGGTGTTAATGTAGCTAGTCGTAAATGTACGGATCATCGCCTCCAAAATGTTGATAAAAATACAGATATTTTCAGGTGTGGAACAACAATCTTGTTGAAAGCATTGCCTTTCGTCACGTGAGCAGGCTGCTCACTTCACTCTTTTCGCTGACGCATATCACGCCATCGAAAGAAAAATAAGCACTTGGTTAGTGGTTCTAGTCCTGCATGAGAGTCTCTCATTAAATTGAAATTTTATTTTGACATCAAGGGAATGCCTTGAGTGATCGTAAGTGGCGTCTCAATAGGAACAAAGAGTGGCATCAAATGGCGCTCGTCTCCTTGCAAAAAGTCACCAGTGGTGTTCCACAAGGATCGTTTCTTGGGCTCCTTTATTTGTTCTGGCGTATATTGACGATCTGGAATATTCGATGCATTCCAGAGTGGAAAGTGCAGACGATACACAGTTGTATCGGGAGGTTGCTTTAAACGAGGATGTGGCAATTGTCCAAAAAGATCTTGATATAATCTCCAAATGGTTCTTCGAATGGTAAATGTTTTTCAATGCCGCTAAGTGCAAAGTTTAGGCATGTATGTTGGTGTCCACAATCACAACGTTCTGTCAAGTTGAATGGCCAACTTTTCAATTCAGAAAAGGATATCGGTGTTCATTTTAGTCTTCTTGAAGCCTTTAAGCAGTGTGTGCTGAAGCTGCTAGGAAAGGTAAATGGATTCTTGGCTGATTGGACGTCAATTCAGTTCCTCGTAAAGATATTGTTGTCAGGTTGTTTTTAAGCAGCTGGTGAGACCTCACATGGAGTATTCTGGTCCAAGTATGGAATCATATTTCTTCAAAGACAAGCAGGTAATGAAAACGTTCAGCGGGGAGGGCCACTAGAGTAATTCAATCCCTTAGAGATTACCTTACGAAGAGAGCTTAAGGCGTCTCCGTTTAACTTCGATGGAACTGAGACGAATCGTGTGATTTGAGCCGGTTTTTTAAAATCTTGTTCAGGGTTCGGCGCCTTTCTTCCACTATTCTTTGCGTTTTCCAAAGTTACCACCAATAGGGGTCATTGTCTCAAGCTTAGTGGCAAAACGCCTGTAGATTCGAAAAACCATTTTTCGGAAATATTTCTTCTCCCAGAGAGTTATAATGAGCGGTAGCCTTCCGGAAGATGTGGTTCTGTCGTAGAGTGTGAATGCATTCAAGAACTTTCTTGATTTATTTGTCAAGATTCTTTGAGTATCTGGTTGTCTTCTCTTTGGGAAAGTTGTGGCCTCGGGGTCTATATGAGGGGGAATAAAATTTCTTTGTGTCCCATGACCCTTTTTCACTAACCTAAACTGAACTGAAAATAGTCGACCATGAATGTTGACCAAGGGGCATGATGGAGCGTGGAGGCCGAATGGCTGAGGGTCGAGCTTGTACCAGAGGTTGTGGGTTCCAGCCTGCCATGTTGTACCCTTGAGTAAGGACTTTATCCCGCTTGCTACTCTTCACCCAGGTGTAAAATGGGACGCGAGGTATCAGAACAAAATGGCGCTGATTAGGCTGCCGCAATATACTCGCGGGTAAAGCGCTATAGAAGAAATTGACATTATCATATACTGTTTATCATAGGTGGGCCATGTATGATATCTACGGTGTCCGTTGTGAAAGGTCACGAAAAAACGTTTGTGAAGGCAGGATGAGCTAATGTGAGACGACGAAAGCATTTCCAAAAGATTACAAATTTTGGGTGAAGAATGGCTGTACATAGAAGATTACGGTGATGTGTGGTGTTCTGAGTCTGGGAGTCAGTAGTCAACTAGGGGTATTTTCACCCAAAGAGTATTTTGAGAGACATATGCTCCTCTTGCAGATCTATTAACTTGGATTCTCATGATTACATGTGATGGTGATTATCATCAGTGGACCAATGGGTCTTATGGGGTGGGGGGGTTTCGTAAGAATCTTTGAAGTCGTGGTGGTCATCTAGGTGTTTTTTTTTATGTGATTAAAAAGTCATTGTATGTGCATCGAAATAATTTGCCATTTATTGCCAGTTCGATTAAAGGCTTCATTGTGTTCAACTACCACTAAGACTTGGCGTTTGGACACAGAGGGTAAAGTATATATATATATAGATATATTATAAATACTATATATATATATATAGATATATTATATATATATATATATATATATAAATATATTATATATAATATATATATATATAGATATATAATAGATGATATATATATATATATAGGCACTCGCACTCGACCTCTATTCGGTCTGGGCTAGATGTGGCTGGGATGACGCTGTCGGGATAAATTACAGAATGGCGCATTATATTAGAAACCTGCCTGCAAATACTGCAGCTCTCACCCCTTTACAAAAATTTCTGATGGTTGGTAGCTTTTCAAGGTGGTATATGCTGGACTGGGTGGCAAACTTGTCACAACAAGTAATCCCACATTTAAGTCCTAGTCATAGGGTCAAATTCATATTTATTTTTAATTAATTCCCGAGAAACGTGGTTTAGTGAAGTTTTAACATGTTCAACCAGTTCAGACTGGTGATATTTGATGGCCACACGAGTGCCCGCACACATCACACACTAACACTGCACACAACACACACACATACATAACACAAACAAACACCCATACACACGCACACACCGCACCACACACAGAACACACACGCACTAACACACACCGGTTACAAAGTTTCTGACGGTTGGGCTCTTAACAGGCTCTTCACACACGCACACTGTCAGAGTATAGATTCCTTCTGAATCGTAAGGAATCGAAGATGGCTGTTGACTTGAAGTGGAAGGGGCGATGATATCATATACTTCAGCCCCTCATTTCCACGTAGTTCCCCCCCCCCGGTTTCTGCGTCTGGCTTCGATGATGGGTTTGCCCTATTTAATGGTTTTTCTCATGCACCTGACTGTAATATCTGGCTATCACTAATTTACCCAACTTTAGTGGAATTTCTCGAGGATGTAAACATTGTACCTAAGGCGAGTAGGCCCCTAGGCACTGATGCAGACTAGAAGGGGTTATCAGGAAATATATATATTATATATATTTATTAATATAATATATATATATATATATCTATATAATATATTATATAATATATATTATATATATATATATCTATATATATATATATATATATATATATATAATATATATATATATATATATAATATAATATATTTATATATATATATATATATATATCTATGTTATATTTATATATATATATATATATAAAGCTATCGGCTGTTTACTCACATTTTTCCTAGCTCAATCGATATTTCGCATCTCATTCGAGATCAGCCTATCACATTTACGTAAGCATTGTTGTTTACAGGGTTTGCCTCTTGTCTATAAATCTATATATTATATATAGCTATATATATATTATATATATATAATCTATATATATATATATATATATATAATTATTATATAATATATATCTTATCTATATATATAGAATATATATATATATTATATATATTAATATATTATATATTATATATAATATATATAATATTATACAAATTTCCCGTCGAACGTGAGATTGTACAGTCGGATCACTTCCGGATCGTTTTTTTCTCCTTATATTGTAGATGCATCTAGAATGAGAAACAATATTAATATTAGCCTACATATTTCTTATATGTACATTCGCTATCCATTAAGCCCCTAAAGCCATTTTTTTTTATTGGTGAGACTTACTACATACACATTGAGATTAGTGACGGGCAGAGCCCAACCAAAAATCTCCAGTGGTTGCTTGGGTGGTCAATGTTGGCTGCACTCGGACCCCGATCCAGGGCTCTCTGGGCTTAATGTGGTTGGATTTGATGCTGCCGGGGTAACTCACAGAATGCATTCTATTAGTAACCTACTAGCAAATACTGCAGCTCTCGCACATTGGTTACGACAACTTCTTCTGATGGTTGGTGTAGATTTCAAGGTATATGCTGTACTTGGGCGGCCAAACTTGGTCACATAAGGGTCACTATAATTTACCGTCTTAGTCAGAGTGTCACGTTCATAATTTATTTTAATTTACCGAGAAAACGGTGTTTCCTGACACCTCAGGCTTGTGTGAAGTTTTGTTAACAGTTCATCCAGTTCATACTGAGTGTATTTGACGGCCGCACGCGTGCCAGCACACATCGAATACACACACACACACACACTGCACATACACTCACACCTACACACGCACAGCACACACCCACACACGCACACACACCACACGCACACAAAATACACACACAAACAAACACACACACCACACACACACACACAAACTAACACACACACACAGAAACACTCGCACATACACGCACAAACAACTGTACATATACAACCACCATTTGGAGTGCACAAGGTCTCCCAATGGTGGGTACTCAACCATAAAGTACCCTTCTTCTCGGTATAATGTACCATAACTATGGGGAGCCGAAAAGGCTTAACGTAAC
This sequence comes from Sclerodactyla briareus, assembly GCA_026419785.1. NCBI lineage: Eukaryota > Metazoa > Echinodermata > Holothuroidea > Dendrochirotida > Sclerodactylidae > Sclerodactyla > Sclerodactyla briareus. The sequence goes on from JAODTK010005719.1 coordinate 6,142, forward strand.
GGATCTATTACTTCATTGGTTGGTCTAGTCCATTAGGATTGTTCGTCATTTTGACCATGTAAATAAGTAGGCCTATTTATATAGCATCAATTATATCTCGTGACGCGAGATGTACAGTTGTATCACTTCCGGATTGTTTTGTTCTCTGCCTTTCCTCTTCTTCCTCCGTCTTTTGTAGCTGTATCTATAATAAGAAGAGTTTATATTACATCCTTTACACTATACTGACCATTTGTTATCCCTTAATGCCCTAAAGCTTTTTTTTTTTTATCACAGATACCATTGAGATTAGTGACGGAAGCAAAACAATAATTACAGTGTTGCTGGTTGGTCAATGTTGGCTGCATCGAACCTCTCTTCGGTTCTGGGCCTAGATGTGGTGGGATTGACCGCTGTCGGGATAAATAACAAATGGCATGTCTATTAGTAACAACCTGACTAGCAAATACTGCCAGCTCTCACACAATTTAAAAATTTTCTGATGGTGGTAGCTTTTAACAGGTATATGCGGTTACTTGGGTGGCAAACTTGTCACTAACAAGTCAATCCACAATTTACGTCCTAGTCATAGTCGTCAAATTATAATTTATTTTCAATTTCCAGAGAAACGTGTGTTTCGTGAAGTTTTAACATGTTCAGCCAGTTCATACTGGTGATATTTTGATGGCCACACGCGTGCCCGCACACATCGCATACACACACACACACACACACACACACACACACACACACACACACACACACACACACACACACACACACACGAACACACACAACGCACTAACACACACCGTTACAAAACGTTTCTGACGGTGGTAGCTCTTCACAGGCTCATTACACACGCACACTGTCAGGACTGCATAGATTCCTCTGACATAGTCAAGGAATCGAAGATGGCTTTTGACTTGAAGTGAAGGGGCGATTGATATCATATACTTCCGCCCCTCATTTCCCACTGTAGTCCCCCCCCCCCCCCCCCCCCGGTTTCTGCGTCCTTGGCTTCGATGATGGGTTTGCCCTTATTAATTGGTTCTCATGCCACCTGACTGTATTATCGGGCTATCATTAAATTTAGCCCACTTGTGGAATTCTACAGGATGTAAACCCTGTTACCTAAAGGCGAGTAGGCCTAGGCACTGATGCCAGAATAGAATGGGTTACAGGAAATAGAGCCCTGTTACACAATTTGTAAAGTCGTACGGTCATATAATCCTTGGCGCCCTCGCCATCGACAGAAAAATGAGATTGAAGGGAAGCATGCAAACGTATGTTACAGTTCTGTCTATATGTGAACACTTTGTACATATGCATGGGATCCATGCAGGAGCAAAGCCTCTGTACGCTGACGCGATTCAGTGGAATTTAAGAGGACTCAATTGCTTGTCTCTGGCGCCGATCTGACAGGAGTTTGAGAAGAGGCAGCGATCAAACAAAAATGTATTTATGCACTGATCTGATCTATACTTCTGATCGTTTTCTCTACAAGTCGCAGCTCGTCGTGAATCATTCATTTAATTATTTCTCTCCTAAAATCTCTTTCTAGATATTTGATTGGTCGTCATTATTATGACGAATTTTAAGAAAGAAACTACAGTGGGGGCGACGACTTCTCATAGGGAAGCGCACGCCTCTTACCGCATCGTGTTTCCCGCTAAAAATCGCATATTTTCGACCGATGAATTCGCCGATGCGATCCCTCGCGCCCACGTCGGCGGATGTCGGCGGATGCCGGCAGATGGGCATCGGGCAATGAGCCCTAGGCGTAAAAGGAATCCGTCAAGAATACTTAAATGTCATATGACTGTGTACTGAAAATCATGCCAATCAAACTTGTTCCATGTTCATAGCATGTTCGGTTATAAGTTACAATTTTTTAAAGATTATAATTTATCACTGCTAGTTGGCAATTTTGCAATGGGCAACATTTGAGAACGTCATCTCTACCGATTTTAAAGAAAAAAGAAAATACGTCTCGACTTTTCCCTTATAATTGGTAGATATGACCATCATGAATTGTTGCATTTGCCCAAATCACACAAGTATATGACATTTGAGAAGGCCTTATCTTCCCCACCGAACATGCGACAAACGTGGAACAAAGTGCTATTTGAATGATTTTTTATTCTCTTTAACAATATAATACCAAAAAGTATTAATTTGACTGGAATTTGCCTCAGTGCCCGATTTACACCCGCCGATGTTGGATGCGATATATCGAGCAGTGAGCACCAAAAGTCGGTGGCAACATCGACATCGCATCCGTGTCGGCGCGTATCGTATCGGGCAGTTTTGGACATGCTCAAAACATCGGGTATCGGCTTGGACGTATCGGTCATCGGGTCACAGTGTTATCATGCACATGGCAATTGCGGAAACTATACCGAAATAATAAGTAATGGAATGCCTCAAAACCATGACGTTGTCTGAAATTTTCATACGACAGGATTGATCCGTCCTCAGCAAAAAATGCTGATTATTCGCTACGCATTCTGCGTTCTCAGCACTTGCTATAGATCATTTTATTGTCAATTTTTACATGGGAGTACATAAAAAGTACATTTGATTCGAGGTTTTACCTCAGGTACGAAGTAATTGAAATCCGCCCAAGCATCACGAATCTGATTAATAAAGTTATTGGTTTTTATAAACGTCTCCTTTCGCGAAATTACAGTTGAGGAATGCGCCACCATATTTTTAAGAGCAATACTAAACAACCATTTTCAAGGGTCGACGGCAATTATCAGTAAACAACTTCATCTTCAAACCGCCGTTTCACTTATCGTTCATTAAAAGTTTGAGTTTTTCCCCGCTTGTTATTCCAAATTACACTATGAAATAGTTAATTCAATAGGAATCCAGTTAACTACAGGCAGCGGATAGAAGGTATTTTAAGTGATCAGATGGGACAACTAAAAGCCGCTTACACTCTGAATTATAATCAATTAATTTATATTCATCTAATTTGCGTTTTTTTTTTTTTTTTTTTGTCATCGATTCCGATTAGCGATGAATCCGAACAGATTTTGACTCTACAATTATTTACATTTGGTGAATGCTATGTTTCCCCCTTTTATTGAATACTATGTCTTTAGTTTATCTGGAAGAATAACAACAACACGAACGCTGATATGGAGTGAAAAGAGAAAGACAAAAAACCTAAGTGAATAACAACAGAATTCTAACGACGCCCCTGGACATCGTCGTAACGTCAAAGCGTCGAAAAAAGTGCACCTCTAAGTTTTGAGTTGTAGACAACATAAAATTGTCATAAAAACAAAATAGATTACCATTGACTTAAAGCATTTCTCATGCAAGCTGCATAGCCTACAATCACATCAATTTCTCAAAGGCATAATGAACCTCCCACAGAAATACTATTGGTGACGAAAGAGTGAAATCTCATTTTTGAATAATATTCTCTCACGGACAACTTACCAAATAGTCAAATGCATATGGGTGACACTGGATCCATGCTTGAACTGGAGAAACGCTCGATCACATTGTTGTAATATATCTAAAACTATTGGCATCCTCCTTGAAATTTCGTTTCCATGTTCCTAGTCACGGCCTGTTATACCTCGGTCTATCCCCATCTCTCGTTTTGTAACCTTCCCTGGGGGAATGCTAATAATGTTCATTCGAATAGACTACTAACCTGCAAGGAAAGCGGCAGTTACACGCCTATTTCAAACACCCATTATCTCGCCCATACTTCTCCTACTTAAAAAAAAAAGAAGAAACTCACGTATTCTTACGTATGACTTTGACATACAATGCACCAGCTTGCAACTAGGAATAAGTTACTCCCATCGGTTTTCAACAATATTTTTTTTTTTAATCTGAATAGCCATTATCGCGAATATCGTACACGGCAGTCTACTGGAATACCTGAATACGTAAAGCGTACCCCCGATTATCATCCAACATAAGGCCAGTGACGTACTCCAGTACACTGGGGCTCACTTTTAGAATAATCTTGACCATACTCTAAAAAATGCACAGACTCCTCTTTATTCATCAACTCACTGAAGAGCTTCCTATTGTTAGATTGTCAAATTAACTGAGGTTGGGTAACATTTTTGATAGTTATATAAGGGGATATTTCGTCTTCTGTATCTGTAGCAGGTTGGAGAGTGAAGGAGGGGGGGGGGTGCGGGGGGGTTGTCGAAGTATTTTTTCCATTGTTCCATTGGTGAACCTGCATTGAACAAGCTCTTGCTTCTCAGGTTTTCCATGCTTTTCATACTTCTCAATACTTGTTGCTGTTGCTGTTGTTGGTGTTGTTGGTTACTTCAAGTACGGGTCTTTGGTAATTTGACCGGAGAGAAATAAATAAATAAATAATAAATAAATAAATAAAAATTTCGTCTGCCGTTATTTTTTGTACGTGTTCGGTTAATTTCGTTTAGTTTTGAAATGTAACAAAACATGAGAACCAAGTGTTCGGTATGAAATATTAAAGTTCTCCTGAATAGTTAGGTCTTGAAAATAATTATTCTCTGAGTCATACGGTAATTTTGGAATATAAAGCTGACTACTGGGCAGAGGTACCACTCACTTATTTGTAAAGTGCACATATAACTGACGACATACACATTCAGATCGTGTATTTCTTTTCTGTCGAAAATCAAGTGAGCCACCAGTGTCAAAATGAGGTTATCAGGAGTGACCTGCAATGAAAAGGACTAGTTTCCAACATCGGGTTGGTTTGGAGGGGCCCTTACGTCACACACACGTTGGGGAAACGAGAAAAAACATAGGATGATTAGCCAGGACGTATATCTGTGTACTCACACAGAAATTGGGAATGGATACATCCTCGCCGCTCTTAAATCGTTTTATGACATTTTACGCGTCGGGTCATCACAGTTCGACTAGCATGGTAGTAACAGTCCTGTCGTCAACTCCTGTTCCGAGAATGCATACTCATCACCTGGAATAGAAATGAGAAACATTCTGTGGTTAAATGATAAAAAAGAAAGTTTTATTAATAGCGAGAGAGTAGTGCTTTGATCATTTTGCACCTAAACTAAGCTTAGATAGAAATGAGATGAACCAATACATATTAGACATAATAGCGCTAATTTAGGATTAATGTGAAATTCGGAGAGACTCAAGTCAGTTTGCGTAGAAAAAACCGCAGCAGAGGTTTCAGTGAGGAAACAAACAAACTTTGGTTGGCTTCCGAGGAAATCATCGCGCCCAGCCGCTATCTTAATTTACATTATAATGTTTTTTTTTTTAAAAATTTAAGGACTACCGATTCTTGACACTGATGAAATTCAACATTTCGTCGTTTTTGTGAATTATGTCCGTGTTTCTTGTACTGCAGCAGATGTTGTATGTGAGTGACTCAATTATTTAGTTGTTATGTTGTCAGTTACCATTTGATTTCAATAATGGAAGATGCTAGATTGCTTTTGAAAATCATATGGTGACCCGATAATAGACACATTCATACAAAAAAACAAATGGGATTTACGATAGGAAAACTAATCTAATATAACCTGCCCAAGAACTGGAGAACTTGAGCTTTGATATAAATACTTGTCAGTAACTCCAGTTGAAGACAACGAGAAAAAAAGATCGGGGTTTAACCGTCCCAAATCTGCCACCTCGCTAAAATACTATGATGAAAAGAGTCACAAAGGTTCACAGGAATGTGGCAGAGTATTGAAAATTTGAGTTGAAAGGGCCTTCGGGCCGATGGCGGTCGACATTACTTTCAGTTTGGGGGCTGGGGCGGGGAGTGGGGACCGATTTTACAGGTAAACCCCGGGAAAAGTGATCTGAGGGGGGCCCTCGCAGAGAATAAGAGGGACCAGGTGGGTGAATGAAATACTTGCTATCCTCTGCAGTGATTTTTTCAGTCACTTTTGATTCGGAGAATAAGAGAAAATTGTCTGTCTTGAGAGGGGGAGGGCGTTGAAGGGAACTGGAAAAAAAAAATGGAATGCGGTTCCTTACCTTGGGCGGTGTCGGGAGTAGGCCTATGTGACACACAGAGTTTGTAACGCGTCAGGAGGAAGGCATTCCCCAGATTCATTGTCCTTCCGTGGTCTATTTTGTTTTCAAACAAGACGAGCTGCCACTAATGGATATGAATTACCGAAAAATAACATGATCGTAAGACGAAATGAGCACGATGATGTTTGAAACGATAACGAGAGCGGTTATAGCATACACGTACTAAACTCTTTCGTCCACAGCGATCTAATCATCACACGATATTGACATCAACTTAAGAACAGAGGGCCAGGAAGAAATTCAATGTTGAGTCAGATAGACGGAAGGGGGAAGCTTACCTTCACTCAATTGGCGGAAATAAGAGAGAGTTGAGCAGTGGATTTCGTATGAATGAAGAAAAGTAATAAAAGCCCGTGGTTTCAATCTCTCCCCTTCGTTTGGCCAATAATCTCAGGCACAATAATCACAACAACGACTGTGATAATAACTCCGAGGTTTCGCGTGCACAGCATTGAATAAAATTCGCGAAGTATTGTTCCGACAGAATCTTTGTGAGATGTAAGTAATAATAACAAATAGGAGCAACTTCTGCTGTTGAATGGGAGGTGATATGTGATTAGTTGAGAGGAATCGGTCTAGTGTAGGCCCAAGTCTTCTCTGAGAGGAATATATATTTTATTCAAATATGATTTCATGAAAATGTGAATTGTAAGACGGAAACTAATAAAACGACGTATATTTCAACGGGCGCACTAATCAACGGGCGCAATAATCACACGACTATATCGCGATACAAAAGACTTTTCAGACCAAGGAAATCAATCACTATATACAATATTAATATGGACCAAAGTATACGAAAAAGGGGTTATTACTTTTCCGTACGGATTTTCCTATCTTGCGATATGCCCTAGCTATACTGTAGACAACGTGGAGGGGGGGGGTGGGTCATTTTACCTCCATGTGTATCCAGGTTAAATGTTCATGTAGGCCTACATAGCCGAGTACGTGTGATAAAACGGATCAAAATGAAGCTGAATGGGGTCCCTGCCCGAAATTTCGCAATAACGGATGCTTCATTAGCTTTGGTTTGTAAATTTTAATCTCCCTAATAGAAGGATCTCCCTGACAGCCTGACTGCTGGGACAACTGTTTCCCACGTTGACCTGGTGAGTCGAACACTGCACATTCGGAAGTCACTTGATATCTTGTGGTAAAACAACCACTGTACGAGAACGAGTGTTCAGCAGAATTTCACACTTCCCAAGAAGATATATATATATATATATATATATATAATATATATCTATATTATATAAATTATATATATATATATATATCTATATAGTTAATAATATATATCTATATATAATATCTATATATATATATTATAATATTATATATATGCTATCACTTTCCTGAACGGGTTTGTCAATCCCTAACAAACCTCCTGCTCATTCTTTAAACATACACTGACTGTTAAATTAGTGTTAGCTGCTAACATGCTTAATATATACGAGCGTGTTTTCACGAACCGCTAGCCTGCCTTTTCCGCGATCTGCGGGTTGTTTTTATTTTGCTTTATTATTTTCGACCAACCTGATCTAGAGGTCGATAGAGAGCAATTGTCAGTGAGCAAATTAACGTTACACTAAGCATATAGGGTGATATATTTACCCTCCCCAACTGAGAACGCTACCTGTCAGCAAATGCCCTCTAATGTGACCGATTCAAATTCCGTTAGGACTGGATGTTGACTAGTCTACCAAAGGGTAATACTCCATTATCCTGAATGTTGTGGCCTGACGCTGCCTAAATTATGCAAATTTGAGAATTTGGTTCTGAACACAGTAGTCATTTCAAAGTCCCGGAGGTCAATGGAAAACGATCAATATTTCCCCCCAAAAGGTCCCCATGAACATACTTTCTGTGTGATATACTGTCGGCGGTTTATGACTGTACTTGTCCAGTTCGTGATTGAGTCTCCGGCTTTGCAACTAACGGGTGTTTCCACTGGTATATTGTCTTTATGTTTCATTCTGTAGCGCGCCATCACTTTGCAGTTGAAATCCCCGAGCTCCATCCATAAAAAGTTATGTGATTTGCAGGTGCGCCGCCAATTCAAAGGATCGAACCGGTCACGTTTTTTCCTTTATGGAACTTTTTTTTCCACGATTTTTCCATGTTAATTTTTCAAAGATTGTATAGGAGTGTCACAAGTTATAGCATCACACGTACAGCCGGGGGTAGGATTTTAACCAGGATTATGCATTGAAAAACTTGCCCTCTCCTGATGTTAGCGTCGTTTCTGCTCTACCGTCGAGTAAGTACGCTGAACAGTCTCTGCTGCAGCTAGGGGCACACGAGGGCATCAGGTTTAATTCCAAGGTCCTGTTCTGGGAAACTGGAAGGTAGTCAAATGGCTGCGCAACATCTCATTATATAAAAAGTCTATACAATATTGTAATAATGGAGACGAGCACTAACCACAAACTAGAGAGATCATTGCTTCCGCCTTATGTGCATGATGGGAGGGGGGGGGGGGGGGGGTGGTCTTGTCTCCCGAGCCACTTTCGTGAAATTAGTAATCTATAACACTATCATAGCGAAAACAAGGATGGTTTGGGTATAATCTATAACACTTTCAAAACAGGGAGGAAGGCTGAAATCGTAGTGTTCAACGTCACATCTCCTACCGTTGAGTGGCTTTCTTTCAGTAGTGTGGTTCGGGTCATTTCAGCTTATTGTCAAGTTCTAACTCTCTGGACTCTTTTTTTTATATTATTTCTCGAAAAGATGTCCACCATAGGTTGAATAATTAGTCACAAGAATACTCAGTGACATCAGAAATACACAGGTAGAAATTTACAGCATAATCACTCCACACATTACTCTACAAACAGCCACCAGCACACTGTCTGTTTGAAGGAAGTGTTATTTGATAGAGGATAATATCTACATTTATCTAAAAAATATGTTGGAGACGAGTTTTTTCCTGAAATGTAACGACCTATGGAAATTCGCAGTTTTCCTTCACTACATTACTATTACGTTGAATTTCACCAAAAGTGGCAACGCTGTCCATCTTCCTCCCATGTTAGTATACAGAGCGGCTATACAAGCTGAAAAGCTGTTCTTAAGGACTTTGGCACAGTGACCAACTGATCTCCCTAACTCAGTCTGCATTCGAAGGATGACACAGAGGCTTGCTAAGAGCCTGGCAGGAGGTATGTAGTAATCATGATCCTAGCGGCACCCAGTAATGGCTGGGCTCCAGCAACTTCACTAAGTAGGGCAATGCACATTCTCTAATTGACCTGCCACACATATAAAAGGTTGTAGAAATCTTGGATGTGTGTGGCTGTAGTCATTATCACATGACAAGACTACTGGCTTGCACACTTAGTCAAAGGTATGGGATTAAAACAAAAACCATCTGGTCCTAACTAAAGTGGAGGTCATTTCAAGGTTACAAGTCTGCCTTATTATTGCAGTGTTTCCTCCTCTGAGTTTGTTGGATTCCAAGAAACTTGGTGGGTGTGAACTATATTTCATTCCAGCGAAAGATCATTCAAATTTGCCAGACTTCTTTTCGAACTAATTCAACTAAGTCAGATTATGGTGAAACTCAGTAGTCATTGATAAAACTTGTTCCTGACAAACATGGCAGCTATTTTGAGGTCACCAAAGGTAGGTGGCTTCCATAAATGGTCCATTGGAAGAGTTTCATGGAAATTCTTTGTTACACAAACACCATCTTCGGGGTCTATTCACCGTTCCCTAAAAACCGGCCTTGGCCACTCAGGACCAAAACTTTTTGCCGCTACGGGACCAACTTTTCAATGTCTCAGAGGGGTGTCACACCCCCTATATTTATGCCCCCGTTGCCTTACCCTCGGTAGTCCATGCTCCTATCCCCTGTGCTGAGGGAACAGAGTGAAGGCATGCACAGGTACTATTTTCTAAAGTCTTAGGTATATGATCCGACCGGGATGCGAACCCTGGTCTCGTGTCATTAAGTTTAGTGACTTGTTACAATACGGCTGGTTTCCTGGGTGAGTGGAAGGCCAACGGCTCTCCTTAATTGTGCCAACCACTCGGGTCTAGTCTAGTTTTAGGAATGGAAAACAGTGAAAATAACAAGAGCTGGTGTCTTCATTTTGTGTATTTGTGAAAGACAATACTGTACATTGGTATGCTGACCTCAATATGCAAATACATATATATACATTGTATGTTCATCACTGTTTCATATATCATACAGGTTCTAAATACTATATAAACTATTAACAATTTCTTAAATAATTTATTTAGTGCAGAATACCAACTTCCAACATAAAATTGGTTTGCCAATCCTTCTGTTCAAAATCTTCTGGGTGGCAATTACCGACTCTGTGGGGTGAATCCCCCCCATGGGGCTGGAGGGAGGGGGGTGACACACAGGAGAGAAATCTGAGGAATAGTGGGGTACACGCCAAGGAGAGGAAATCTCTGCAGAAATTCGCATGGAAATGATAAAATAGTGCTGATGATATGGGGAGGGGGGGGGGGGATTCTCTCTCAACAATCTCATGATTTTTTGTGAAACGATACGTTATGCTACAATGGTCATAACACTAGTAGAGCTTAGACAAATCTGACCTCTTCATGAGGGTCTTTTATTCTTTTGAGATGTTAGGTTGGATAATAATCACTCTCCCATGTGGATCAACTAGGTATCCTATTCATACTAAGAATGTACCAATATCGGTTGTTTTTTGTGCCAGTGGCACAAGGGGGGTTCCCTCCAGATATTGTTCACATAATTGTTGAGTATATGTCTCCATCAATGACTGCTGTCGCAATACCATCACACAGATAATTGATGTTCATGGATGCTCTAGTTCATCACAGTTCATGATTGGAATTAAGATTGAACATTTTATCAGAGTTCATAATTCCATAATAAACTATTGCACAAAATGAAAAACATTCACTATCTGTTGATGAATATACAACCCCAAAGACAAAATTTGGAGAATTGGTGACATAATTTGTAACTTTTTCTAGCCAACTTTGTCACGTGACAAAGGTTGCATATCATTTGTGCCGAAATGTATGAAGCATGAATGTCGGTTCACTTGAAAAAACCTAGAAAATGTTGTTAACCATGTTCATTACCAAGCTATCTCCACATATCTGAAAACATGACTATGATTTTATTTTCATGCCATAAAGCAATTTGCATTGTGATATTGGAAAATTAAAAAAAATCAAAATACAGTTGTGAACACCTTCCACCATATGTTCTGTACCTTTTTTATGTGACTGCTCGATAAAATCAACTTTGCAACCTGCAAAGTAAATAAGCAAGTTCAGAGTTACAGTTCAATGAGATGATAAGGAGATCATGGCAACGGGCATGAGGGAATGATGGCAGCTCGACGTTGAATGTAACAGTTTGCAGAACAATCTTTTGGAACTCCCCTGCCAAAGATTACAAATCCCGCCAAAACAAAACATCACAGATTCCTCTCCATAATTATCAACAATTACATCTGAAAACAGGGATAAATCGGTTGCGTTTTCAAATATGGTGACAGTTAGAAAATAAGCGGTAACGATATTGCTATGTGGGGGGGGGAATCTTGTCTATTCCCCCGAACCGGTCGTGGTGACCATGCGCACTTACACAACCACAAACTGGCTCATTATTGGAGGGGGGTCGCTGAAATGTTATGTTCTGCCATTGCTGTTTTTCCATTCAATATGGTCTAATTGGTGATTTGATGAGATATCTTGCACTGATTGGCTCAGTATTGGCTAACATTTTTGTTGCAAGGTGCGAGCCACAGGATGCCCAGAATGATTGGCGTCAAGGTCAGAGCTCTCTAATATTTTCTCGCGAGAACATTTCTGGTTGCGAGGATATAACAAACTATTATTCCAGCGGGGCGCCACCATGATTGGTGTGTGGTACACAGAGATAAATTGTTCCAGGGGGTCAATAACAGCTGGGATTGGAATTGGAGCTACCTGTATATTCTTTATTATAGGAGGCATATCTTTTGATGGTCCTGACTTCATTTTCACCACAAATTGTTGGGTGGGCCGGATTCAGCCTGCAGGCTGCTGCTCGCAAGCCAAAAATGTCCAGAAGCAAACAAACCCCACGAATTACTATTTAAAGAACGCATTCGAAGACTGCGGCAGACATACCTGTGAATGACCAATCTCCCGCTAAACCTGGGTTGCCATTTGTTGCCCCCTATCCGAGGGATGGGATTGCAATTCAGTTTATCGGATAACCTTCCTCATAGAATACTGACCCCCCCTCAAACCACAATGCTATCAGCAGCTGCAGTATAGCTTGGACAGACCGTGGAGATGCGATGGAACCTATGGATCTCTATGTGAAAACAAATTATCCAATGTGTTGCATATAACTCTAATAGTAGACCCACGTTCCTATGACTACGTATCAGTGGTGAAAAAAAAATCAGCAATATGTCCAGTCAGGCACATTGCTCATTCCACTCCGTATCGCAAAGCACCAAGCACAACATGTGTTCAGATGATTCTATGGAAATTCAGCGGTATCACCGACAACTGTTTCGACGCACCTGTATGTACGTACATGTACAGGATTGAGATCTTGATTAAATTTCGTTCTGTGACATCACTGCGTAAGTTCCGATGTTGCGCTCTCATCGGCACAATGGGTAAACACCATGACACACATGGGTCCTGGACAGCGTTGACAACAAGGCACTGCCTTCGGGCCGATCCCCCACCCCATATTTTCATTCTTGTGGTCCTCAGCAGCATCAGCTGGCTCAGATTGAGGGGTAGAGGGGGGGGGGGAGAGGGGCCAAGTGAGCCTCAGGTCATATCTGTCCGCATGAAGGAATTCTGGCTGTTCCTGCTATGTTTCTGCTTCCTTCAGATTGAGGCACCTCACCAGGTACTCTGTCATTGACTCATACAGGTTAGTCTTCACCTTTGAACCCCACAGATCGTGGCCTCATATGAGATAGAACTGTGAGAAGGAAATAAAATAAAATTAGGAAAAACCTGAGGTCAAGACATGAGAACCTACTAACTAAGTGGAGTGCCGCCAAGTAAATGGTTTGTCCGAAAAGCCTTTGATATCATTAATAACTAGACATGTGTAGGCAGGTGGACCGTCCACGTGTATATCCCCGCCCGCTTGAGCAATCAGTGGGAAGAAGTTCTAACAAAAAACACCTCCATTTTGGTCAGAAACCAAGATATCTCAATCCACGAATTTGTGTAAACCATGGAAGTAACATAAGTTATGCCAAATTGACCCACGCATTTGCCTTGAATATTTGACCTTAACTTTGTCAGAACAAATGCGCCCCATCACAAGTTTCATTCAAATCTGACAAAGTTGGAAAATATGCATATGAATTATGCAGATTTGACTCCAATGGACCACATTTTCCAGGATTATAGTGTGCTTACCACCCAAGTTGGTTCGAACCCGAACGAACTAAAAATTTCACATTAACTTATGCAAAATTAGAATCCCCCAGAATTGGAGTGAAGCCCAATTTCGAACTCATCTGAGATTTCACTAAGGGGACATGTACTAAGTTCAGATCACCGGATTAAAGACGTTTTAAAGAGTTATTGGCACTAAAGCCTAAAGTTTCCAGCGGCAGAGTCTGCATAGGGACGGCGGCAGCTACACACCCAAAACCCTAATATCCCTGGACACTTCCAGTGGCGCGGGGATGGGATGTAGTTTGTTAGTAAGTGATATCTCAGGCAGTATATACCTCAAGTGAATTAGACCCTGTCATTGGGATTGGTCCCCTCCAACATTTTAGTAGAGTAGGCCTATATGGTAAGCATGGAGGACAACATGAATGTACACAAGTTGCTCACAGGTACCCAGTCACACTGGGTGGAGTGAACCAATCAAGATGAAGCACCATGCTCAAGGATACAACATGGATCGGATCCAGAACCACTGGGTTGCAAGTTTGAAGCCTTAGCCAATTGGGCCCACCATTACTTTAAAGGAACCTATACAGTGGGGATGATTTTCCATTCAATTTTTCATGATATACTTGCTGAGCAGTGGATCGAACAACTTGAAGGCCCCGGCAAGGGTGCAGACCTGGATACTGCACAGTGTTTGTCAGCTGTGACTCCTTCACCAGTCACATGGAATATGGTGATGCCTCTTTGGCGGCACCTTAATATGTCAGACAGCCACTTGCCTACCTCTCATTCGTCCCTGCTCCAATCCCTTGTATAGAGGATCCGAGCGACGACGGTAACAGGTAACAGTTTTCGGGATGACCCGACCGGGATTTGAACCCCGATCTCTTGAGTGAAGGCCAAGCTATACCAAACTGTGCCAATCCAATCGGTTAAACAATACTTCCCCACAGGGTCAATTGAAGGCGGACAATGTGAATCCTCTTCTAGATTTTGACAGGCCAGATTCCAGTTTGTGGGCTACACAAAATTAAACAGTGAGGCAGATGTGACCCATAGGCCACCATCCGATAGCCATGTCTTCATGTTAATCACTGACAATTATACCTCCATATAGGTGTAGCATTACAAAATTTCTCCAGTGAAGCTATGGTATCCTGGTTCACCTGTCCAGGGGGTGACCACAAGCCTGACATTTTGTCCTCCTTGAAGTGGGAACATACAGCCGGGGGAACAGAATTCTGCTCCAAAAACATGGTGAAATCGTCACAAATCATGAAAATGATCGCTGCAATGGATTCTGTTCAGAATTTACTCCAGATTTTTTTTCCTCATTAAAGGGTCCTAGTTTCATTGTTTTGGTACTTCTTGTTGACTCAAAGCGAGGATGTTCCAAACTGATAACATACTCCCTGTATTCAGCATTGCTCTGGTTTGTGGTTCACTCTGTTAAATTGTTGGTTGTGAGAAAAACGTTTTTATCTTATAAATGTTCTCATTTGTTTGTGGCATCTTCAACGCTTAAATACTCTTGCATGTAATTTTTCGCGACACAGATTTACATAATGCAGGTTATTCTTGAGAAAGTAACTAACCAACAACAAAGGGGTGAGTGCAACAGATGGAACAGTCATCAATTGTTGCATCATGACTCACCAAGGGGAGACCTCAAATAACGGTGGAATTTGGACATCAAAAGTGGTCTAAATAAAGCACCAGAATGAACATTCAAGAGCACCCGTTTAGCAACAATTAGGCTGAAATTAGAATTCTTAAACTTTATAATTCCGAATTGTAAGAGTGTTGAAAATTGAAAAAGTTAAACAGCCGCTAGAACCAAAAAACTGTGACATTCAAATCGGTTGTGGCAGTCCTCATCAGAGGCCCCACCAGCCAGTGAGGAACTTCTGACAGATTTAACGAGGTGGAAGGGAAAAGTTGCGATCGCAAGATAATTCCCTCCAGTAGCTTCAGTGGAGACTTTTTGTAATGCAACTTGCGAAACGGAACTTGCAGGACAAGCTGATCACAGCTAACATCTTACTCACCAGAGTCTCATAGGGTTTGTCTCTGCTAGCTAAGGCTTTCACCAGGTTGGCTGAGTGCTGGAAATGGACAGACTCTGAGGAAGGGGCGGAAATGAAGAGTGGGCTACAATTATTTATTTATTTATAATATTATTATTTGAGGGCACATAGTACAGCACCGTATCAACTAAAGTGCTTCACAGATATAACTATCCTTGATCAATCATTAGTGACTTGTCTTAGCTGTACATCTCCCCATGTCCACCCCGAGGCACTATTCCAGTGTGTCCCCTCATCGTGTCCACGGAGGAATGATGCTGGGCTGCTACGTATGCACTCACTACTGTTTCAAGTGTCACCTTGCAAGGCCCTCACCTCTACATGCGGGTAGCATGATAGACACCAGCACCGGGTAAATAGCCTTCGGATTTGAGTGGGTTCAAACCCCTATCCGCTTTGGTAGCCATAATAATTAGTAATAATAATTATACTTATATGGCGCAAGTAGCCAGCGAAAACTGATCAATGCGATTTACAATACTTTACAACACTAGGAAAGTTGTAGATGAAAGAGGTGAGATTCGAGTTTACGTTTAAAAGAGTCTAGTGACCCTGTTCTTTTCATTTCCAACGGAAGAGAGTTCCAGATTTCTGGAGCGGCTGAAGTGAAGGCACTGTCGCCAAAATGGGATCTCGTCAGAGGCTGTTTCAAGTTGAACGCTTGAATGGAACGAAGAGTCCCAACAGGGCAATTAATTCAAGGAGGTCGTCAGTTATGATGGTGCTAATCCGTGGACGCATTCGTACATCAGTATAAGCAACTTGAAGGTAACACATTGTTCGATGGGTAGCCAGTGGAGTTCCCTGAGAATGGGTGTGAGTGTTTTACTTTTCTTATGACCAGAAATTAAACGTGCAGCTGCATTCTGGACGAGTTGAAGCTTGTGTAGTAAAGATGGCGAACAACAATACAGAGGGGAAAAGCATAATGAATAATTCATCCAATCACGAATGTGCAGCAGACAGTTTTCAATATAGACAAAGTGGACGAGCCATACATTCATAGTCACTGTTAGTGAAAGTCTGTTGGGGTGGGGGGGGGGGGGGGTTGGGTTGGGGGCTTAATTTAGCCAAGTATAGGCATCCTTCTTAGAGCTCTCTCATTATTGACGTTGATGTATCAGCTGGTCATATTACACTTTGACAGGACCATGTCATGGGGCACTGGGCAAAATAGGGGTGACGGATAATACCATAATATCGGGGGTGCAAATACAGAGGGCGATTTCACCCCTAAAATGACCAAAGTAGCCCCTAAAAATGTCAGAAAAATTTGTTTCAGGGGCAAGATAGCCAATTAAAGCACCCTAAGGATAATACAAGTACTTGCAGCCTTGAACTATTATGTCCCTTTAAGCTACTTACTGTCAGCCTGCCGTGGACGATTAGTAGACTGTTATTATAGTGTTCAACATCACCCTTCATGATAACATCTGAGACATTAGCTTTCTGAATATGGAAAAGAAGGGAAAAAATAAACCAATAGTATTTATATAGGAGTGTAGCCTAACAGCGTCCACTATGCATGGTTGGGGTTTATTGCTTGAAAAAACCCTGATTCTTTTTATACTTTCTGATTCAACTAGTGAGGACCTTTTCGGTGGGGGCTAATAGATTGAAGCGGTTATTATGGGGGAGGGAAAATTCTGATGCCACCATCAAAGTGGAGTGCCACCAATGCGTAGCACCAACATAAAGGATTTGTCAAAACCTTCAGATCACAAGAACAGGTGTTTCCAGATACAGACCAACATCAACTTTTTGTCCCAATGAGAGCATTAATAATTTCCCTCCCCCCCCCCCCCCCCCCCCCCCCATCCTTCTCCTAGATGCAAGCATGGGTATATACTACCATTGTTCTTCCCATGGAGTTATTATATTGACTGGAACAATGGGTCAAGGGCAGGCAAATTATAGAAGAAAGTCGGAGTGCTAAAAAGTAGTTAGGGTTAGCAAAAGGTAGGAGGTCTGTGAATAAAAGGAGAAGAGGGCATCCCCCCACACCAGGGCCATCGCTGTCTGAAGGCATCCCCCCACCACCAGGGCCATCGCTGTCTGCATGGGAACCCCCCCCCCCTCATACATATCTTATCATATGGGGTCTGTGACTTCTCTGACAGGTGTTTTTTTTTTTTTTTTGGGGGGGGGGTAGCAATTCTCATAATCTGCTCCAATGTCATGTTTTCTGCATTAGCTGCTAACTTAGCATTTTCCTTATGGCTCCTCCTAGCAATAACTGATTAATAGGTCAATGTTCAGCTACAAGAATTCCTCACTTTCAACGAACACAGGACAAACTAACTGTACACCCCAAAATGTTTCAAATCAAAGTGTACTACTGGTGATTTCTTTTTAACCAATTTAACCAAAAAAATTGACCTGGAATGTGAGTCCCAACATTCATAGGAACAACCCTCCGATTTTTCCAGGAGTCAATTTGAAGATCCCAGGTGATACTCCGCGACAAGAAAATGATCAGAACATGTGTCAACACGACCTGTGTGCAGAAAGAAATTCTCATGGGGGGAGGGGAGGGGGGGAGGGGGGGGGTGGGGGGTCGGAGCGTCTACAACGCAAGTCTTAACCTTCAGCCTCCCCTTGTGCAAAAATAGAGTAATGTTGGTGCCCGAAAAAACGGAGAATATGGCCATACCGTAAGATTTGGTGTGGACCAATTCATTATTTCTGAAGAAAGAAACTCACTACCTTGAGCCCTTTTACAACAAATGATCACTAGTTAATAAGTAACGTTCTGGCACACATTATTGCTAAAGTGCAAGTGTGGAACGTTATTTGACATTTTTTGTGAGAGCCTAACGAGGCTAGTCAGTATTCTGTTTTTTTTATGGTTTTCAGAATAATTGCCAGGCTTTATCGCAAAGTGTGATCAACTGTCTAGCAAAAGCGACTCTTAATAAGATGACAAAACTTGTGAAGTGAACCAACCACCTATTCCTGGGGGTTTCTGTTGGTAGGCTCATGAACTTCTCTGATGAGACAGCATCTGAAGAGCAGGACAATAAATACGAATATCTCCAGGCAAAAATAAAATATACAGGCAATCTTAAAGTTGTTCCCACATTGATTTGGTCACATCAGCTAAGTTATATCTACGTTTGGACAGCTCCGCCTGCGTTTTGCATGCCAGTACAGCACACCTCTTTGTAGGAAGGTTAACTGCACTGATTGTAGGGTGTTCATAAGGCATCAGTAAAATGGGAGTGAACTGGTGAAGTCTATTACGTGCTTAATGATTGTCATGTAACATCACCGATGGGATGGGTCTATAGGGCAGTATCATGATCTCCTCAACAATGCCACAAACTCTTCCATCTCCCCATACATAGCCCTAAAATAGGCAGACAGAGAGGAGAGAGAGAAAGAGAGTGGGAGAAGGGCTGCCTGAAAACCACTCTTTTCTTCCCTTCACTCTTCCACTCTCTCCTCTATCTAACATGCAGTAATATGCAGCAGTAGACTGAGAAAGTGCTTACAAACAGAGTATAATAATGTATCTCGTTCTTATATACTTGACGTGCTTCCAGTGTCGAAAAACTTGATCAAAGCGTTGATACAGTATCAATCCCACACTATTCGTGACTTGTCACACCTGCCTACCATCAAGCATGCACCTCGTGCTGGTTCTCTCCCGTATGCACCATACCAGTACGTCACTCTGTCGTGTCCCCCCCCCTCCCCGGGGGGCTAGCCAATACCAAGCAACACATAACGGCGCTCGATGCACTCACAGTAACATCACAGGTACCCCACTTCAACACGGGGGGCATCGGGAATTTTCACGAGACAGGCTCTCGTCCAACAGCACTGCGGAAAGAGGGAGAGTCCATCGGCTTCCAATGGGATCCGAACTTGCAATCAATGGTTGTTGCCGTCTGGAGTTCTACCGACTGAGCTAATCGGCCTCCTGAGTGGAGGAGCGCAGCGTGGATGTTTATGGACTCATTGGAAAAAGTTATGCATGCCTCAAAGAGTATGCCCCAAACTTCTCCCCTTCCAACCCATAACATCTCACACCCACACACAACTCATATACCAGCCACCAATTAGAAAGCTCCTCCCAAACCTATTCGTCCCTACCCCAACTCCTGCCTATTGCCCATCCCACCAACCAGGCAGCCAACAACCATCATGATCAGCCTTTTTTTTTTTTTTAGAGAGACAAAAATATCCTGACTCATCCCCGGGGTCAGGGGAGGAAGGAATGCCACTTTCGTGCTATAAACGTGTACCAAACCCCAAAAAGCCAACCCCCCTCCCCCCTTCAGCCAACATGGGAGCCACCATACATCCTTCCACTGGCTCACCATGATGCCTCCAGTCTGTGACAGGGGAGAGGGCGATACTGCAGGTTGTAGTAGTCACTCTTGGCGAGGCCATGTGCCAGGGAAACCCCAGTACGACTGAGAGAGGCATAAGGGGAATGAGAGAAGGAGAAGATTCACTCATTGATGGATAGATGGATGGAACTAGAGTCACGCACGGTATTGTTGTTGAGTGAACAAAGCAGACAGACAGACAGGACAGGACAGAGTAGGTTCTATAAATTATGAGGATGAGAGCAGCTTGCTTCACAAATCAAATCTTGAGTATGGAGTTGAAATACACACACAGTTACTAAGTTGGACTGATCCAGGTGTGATTTATGGAAACATTTTCACTTGAAATATTAATTATTTTCTAGAACAAAAACCTTTCCAAAAATGTATTCGTGAATGATGGGAGTTTTCTCTAATGATCAATTAAAGAAACTATGTAGACACGATGCCTGCTGCCAAAAGAAACCTTCCTGAATAATTTTGTGAGACAACACAAATTCAATAAACAGTTTGAACAAAAAAAATGGTCTGATATCCAAATAATATCCCTCGAAAGTGACTCACAGCTTGTAATAATAACAATTTTCATATTGATTAGTGATCCCATGATGCCACGTTGGTTTGCGTCAAACTGAGTCTGAGTGAAGGAGGACAATCCCGTGATGAGTCTGAGGGATACCTGGGGGGTAGGGTGGTAGAGGGAGATCAGGGTTTAACACAGAGAGTAAAAGACAAGACCATTAGCGGAAAAAAAAAAAAAATCAAATCAGAGAAACTGGTAATATCTGTTGAGAATGTGACACACCATCCAAGCAAGCATTACAATGTATTAGATAAGTATCCACCCGACACACTGTGTGGAACAAGCATTACTGAGTATGATCTGATAATCATCCAAACACACTGGGTCAAGCAATGCATTCCAAGCAGAGTCAAGAAACCGCCCATCCAAACACACGTTTCAAACATGCATACCAAAGTATGAGCCTAATAATCCAATCAGAGAGCACTGCTCCAAGCATGCATATCAAGTATGAGCCTAATTAATCCATTCAGAGACACTGCTCCAAGCATGCATATCAATGTGGAGCCTAATAATCATTCAGAGACACTGCTCCAAGCAGCATTTATTCAAGTATGAGTTAAAATCCATTCAGAGACACTGCTCCAAGCCGCATATCAAGTATGAGCTAATAATCCATTCAGAGACACTGCTCCAAGCATGCATATCAAGTCGAGCCTAAGGATCCATTCAGAGGACACTGCTCCAAGCTATGCATATCAGTATGAGCCTAATATAATCCAGTCAGCGACACTGTTCCAGCATGCATATCAAGTAGAGCTAATAATCCATTAGAGACATTCTCAGCATGATACAAGTATGAGCCTAATAATCCAATCAGCTACACTGCTCCAAGCATGCATTTCAAGTTTATGAGCCTAATAATCCATTCAGAGACAGCACTGCTCCAAGCATGCATATCAAGTTGGCTAAGAAGCCATCAGAGGACACTGCTCAGCATGCCTATCAAGTATGAGCTATTATTATTCATTTCAGGGACTCAGTTAACCCTAATTGTGGTATTTACATGAAATTGATCAAGATATCAGATTTCTGTTCCCTATCCCTTGGTAACGAAATATAGCCAACCAAAACCACCAGAGCAACAGATTTTCAAACCCTCACAAGGAAGATCATCTCATGATCGAAGCACTGTGATTGGCCTTTTCACATTCCTAGATTTCAATCAATTGCGAGTCCTGGATAGCTTGCGGACCTTACTGTACTTGAAAGCATGCAGACTATTGTACTAGTATGGGAAACACCACATGCAATGCATAAGCGATAGTTGTTCTTATGGGTCACACACACCCCCCAGTGGCGGTGGGGACCCGGGAGGGTGTGGAACACCTCGAACCTCCCTGTGGTATTAAAGCCACGTATAAACCAAAGTAGTTCCTCAACTGAAGTCAGGGGATTAAAGGCCACGGTCATGTTACATGTTTTTTTTTCCCAGTTAAAAATACTTCTTGGATTCTATTTATTACATTCAGAACAGCCACAAACCACAGACCCAAATTTTCAGCTGATCAAGTGTACCAATAAGGCACAATCAGGTATCGCCAAATTTGCCTTGTGACAGGCACGGGGGAAACCACACCTTCAGAAACAAATCAATGTAGATTGTACTTCTGAAAATCATGTGCCAAAACAGCTGGAAATGTGATCCTATAATACCTACAAAATCATTCTCAAAATTAAAGGATAAAATCCCTCTATTCTAAGTGAATAGCTTCTATAATGTTTCTGTTATTATGGCGCGAAAATGCAGCATTTACTGTGTAGGTTCTATGAGCGGCGTCTGCATCGTTCAAATTTAGGGTGTGATGTTTGATCTGTCCTCTCTTCACCTGTGCAAATTTAAGCAAATCTGTAACATGACCATTTGCCTTTAAAGAACAACTCACTCACTCACTTCACTCGGTGGCAGCGTTTATCCTTCACCTCCACAGTCCCAATTTATCCTTGTTGGCATGGAGGTGGTCTCACCGAGCCCTGAGGGTCCCACTAATCATGTGGGCAGTGATGACGTAATACCGGCTAGCAAGGTACGTGAACCAGCCCTGGTAGAACTCATTCTTGACCTAAGGAGGAGAAGCGTGTAGATGACAGGGTTTTGAAAGGCTCGGATACAACAGTGATTATATCGTGTAAAACGGAAAGCTGTATCTATAGGTACAAACCGTGGGCTCGCGCATGTTCAGATAGGATGTGGGGTTCTCGTATTGTAGTGATTGGCCCTTTCAAATTTGGTCAATTATGCCGAGAAATTGAGGAGAATCCCAAATACGCAATGATGCATGATGCACACTTGGACAACCTGTAAGTTCTGTCATGTATTCCATTGTTTCATCTGTTGAATGAGTCAACATTTATCAGAAGTTCTGTTGTTTTTTTCACCAAAGTAACCATCAACACCTACCAACCCACAAAGCAATCCTCTCCCATAAACTAAAAGCTTTTCGAAGTAAAAATAATGTGTGAAATTAATGGAAAACAAAGATTGTTTGCAGGGTTGTGCAAATATGAAATAATTTATTATTGCATGATGGGATGCTTTTCGATCTTGCCACAATACACATGAACAAACTTTCCGTTAGTCGTACAAACTTTGGGTTTGGACTGACGCATTCAGTTTTTCTCCAGCTAATATATTAGCTGCTTTATAATTATCCTGAAGTTGTCCTTTAAAACAGAATCACTGTGGTGTTGTTGCACATGCTGTCAAAGTAATGCTTTGGGTGACTGGCAGGGTACCGTCTTATGATTATCAGGCTACACTCAAATATGAGTAACATATTAATATATATGAGTCATATTACTTTTATCCTTTTGCTCTTCACTGAATGAAAATTACACATTTTGCATGATATAATACACATGTCTTCTTCTGATTATGCTCTTAACTACTTTGGCGTTATTTTTGGCTCAATATGAGTGTGTGACATTTCAATATCATCAAGTCTGCTATGTATCACCTACATAATATTAGTAGAATAAGAAAATACCATACCTGCAAAACCCTTGCCACGAACAGAATTTACATGCCCTTGTAAATTCTAGGTTAGATAGTGGCAATGCTCTCCTACATAGCCGACCAAATTATCAAATTGAGCACCTCCAGCGAGTTCAAAATTATGCTGCCTGTGTGCTGGTGAGAGCATTGAATTACTCTCGTGTCACATAACCCATTTTACCTGACCTCCACTGGTTTCCGGTACGCTTCCGTACTGTGTATAAGCTGATGCCTATGGTCCATAAGGCCTTGAATAGTTTGGCTCCTATCTAACATCAGAGCGAGTTCTTACGCCGGCCATAGCCGCTCGCACTCTTCTCTCTGGTGACACTAGTTCTCTTAATGTGCCTCTTTCCCGTCGCTCCTGGGGTGACAGATCTTTTCGTGTTGCCACACCCTAGTTGTGGCACTCTCTTCCCGTGAGCATCAGGAGGTGTTATACATTTGCTGCATTCAAGAGGGTTCTCAAGACCCATCTCATGTTACAGGCTTACTAGCTCTCAAGTTCGATGGTTTTTTTTGTTTTTCCTCTTTTTCCTCTGTTTCTGCACTTGAGCCTTTTAGATGATTGTGCGCTTCTAATCTACTTTATTATTATTATGTTTTCCACATCAGGGTTAGAGTGATCGGGCACACATAATTCAATACAGAAAGAAATAGAAATGTGCATACGAGACATCTTTTAAAGGACAGGCGAAATTGGTGGGGTGGAGAGGGGGGTGGGGATACCGGGGGTGGGCTATACTACCATACTTGATCCAGGGTGGTCCACCAGGTTAATCAGGAGGGGGTGATGCCTGTTCTCGTCCTTCCTGTTGTGACACAGGATCCTCACAGGGATCTTTGACATCGCAACTTTGAACTGCAGAAATCGAAGGGCGGATGGTCGTTTATCACTTGGGGTGGAAAGCCTAAATGTTTAGATCGAATAATACCCTCCACAAGGCATAGTAATGAATCTGATTTGATATTCTGTATTTGGTGTTTTATTCTTCCGGTGCAAGCAAGAAGGAAAAGGTCCTGTGTCTGTGGGCATGTTGATAGGTAATTAAGTGGTCTCGTTGAAATTATTCAATTACCTTCCCAAAGCATATAATCCACATGCAAAGTGAACAAATTACAGTATTTGCACGTTTCTGATAGGTAACTATTGGAGACAGGGCGGGAATAACATTATTTACTACTTATAATGTAAAATCTAGCCTCAGTAGGTTGGAAAGTGTATGAATATATGAGAGTATTGTTGACCAGGTCAATATTGCTGCAAAGGTAAATTCATTAGGACTGGATGAAATTGTCCACCGAGAGAGGGAAAATCACCCACTTCATGCAGAACTGAAATCTCTCTGTCTTCATACTAACTATTATCTCAGGCATCCAAAAACGCCCAAAATACTGAGTGCAAGCTTTCAAAAAATCATTTGTATGGTATACAGATAGTCTATGTTATTTTCACATTAATACTTCGAATGACTTCATTTAATGGGTACATATTTTCACTAATTCTCTCTCAAATATCGGTTACTAACTTCTAACTTTTATAGTTTGATAAATGTATATATTTCCAGATTTTAAATCATGTTCTTATTCATGAGTTGTAATTTTGCAATTTATACTGGATAAAATAAATGAAACTAAATCACATTTTCCAAACCCTCTCAGAATTGGAAACCAGTCCTATCTCTGCATATTTGATTACCTGAAACAGAATTCCAGACTAATAGGCATGCAGCCATACATGTGATTGAATAAACCAGAATCTCAGTTAGGTATTGGCCTAACAGCTCATGAAAATATCATGCATAGCAATAGCTCTTTCGGCCATTTTTGTCCTACTCCTAATCTATATACAATTCCTGCCTAATTGGCGCAGAAGCAAGGCAGAGTGGTATCAGTGACACTTTGCAAGCAAAGATTGCAGTGTGGTATTTTGCAAGCAAAAGTACGGGTTCGAATTCCAGCAGTCACCAACTGTGTTTCCCGAGGTGGCTGTACCTGCAGTTGCGATGAGCGAGGCCTTGGTCCTCACTTTATGATTCTGCTGTAATGCAGTGGATTTGTGTATGGTTTCTGGGGTTGCTTTGGGATATTTGCAATAAGTCTTGTCGGTCGGCTGTGAGCAGTCATTTACATGAATCTCCTGTTCCACCAGGTTCTGAGAAAGTGGTTGGAGAATGATGTTCACGGATCGTCCTTATGGAGGGGACGTGAAATGAGCACTACTTGAAAAGAGAAGGTAAGCTATCGCTGCTGCTCAAACACGATCAATATCGCCCTCGTTCCTGGATGAGCTTCACTTGGCTTCCTTGACCCATATAGCTCAATTATATCCCAATTGAAATTGTTCACCTAATTTTGCTATTATAGCCTTTACTCACCCTTGCTCTGCTGTTCGAGGTTCACCTTAGAGTGGACGCTCTCATAGAGGGCGGTATGGTTCTCGAGCAGCATCACGTAGTCCAGGGGGTCCAGGTCATAGTCGTGGAGGTTACAGGGTATTCCAGGCCCGCGACAGTGGAGGACGTACTTCGAGTGCCCTCCACCGCTTCTGCGTCGTAGAAGGTGCAGGTCTCTGGGCGGATCTTGCAGGACAGGCACTCCACCGCAGCCTTCCTGTCCAATGTGACTCTATAGGGAAGGGGACGTCGTGAAATAGAATAGATTGGTGTAACTAATTTGCATGCAGTTGATCAAAATGGGAACAGAAGAACCCCAATTGTCTGTGGTACTCCAGATGCTGAACAGCTGTATCATTCCACCACAACTCATAACAGTACACTGTTGAACATGGACAAAGAACCCATATCTCTACCGCTCAGCAATGCAGTGTCATGTGCATTTGGGGGGATGGGGGGGGGCGGGGGGTTCATAACCCCCGACCCATGTGACTGATATATTTTTGATACAGAAACAACTTTACTGTTCAGTAGACGTTCAACAGCTGTTGTTTATCGAATGTTGCGACAGCAGCTGACTGAAGAAGGCCATAATTTGCTTTTATTTGCCAATAGGGAGGGTGAGGCTGTAAGTGAGGGCACACTTCCCTCGGGTACGTCCTACTCTCAGAACCATTCCCCTCCCCCTTCCCCCCCCTCTCCCCCAGACAGATCTCTGGGTACGCCACTGGCTATAAACTGCTACTAGTATTATTCATCCTCTCATGTGCTTCTGAGCAAGGCACCTTCTCACATTGTCTGTTTTCACATGACAAAATTCCACCTTCCAACAGTTCATGGCTGCATGAACCGAGATGCACGATCTGTAGTGTGAGAATCCATTTCACCCAGTCTTTGGTGCAATCTAACCACATCATTCTTTCGTCTAATGGAGAAGCATTGTAGTGTTCCTACCCCATCCCCTCCATTCCGCTGTGCTTGTTATATTTTACAACAGTTAGCAACCTCTAGAGCAGTGGTTCCCAAACCTTTCAAGGCGGGGACCCCCATTCCATGTAGCTCCATCTGAGCGCGACCCAAGTTTGTGAATAATGAAGATGTGCAGGCATTCACTTACATGTAGTACGTACTGTAGTTGTATGTGGAACAATATAGTGAATATACAAACGTGGTGGCCAGCGATAATTGAGCATCATGCAGATTCACTCATCACTCACGAAAAATGCTACAATGACGGCTGATAAAACCTTGAATATGAGTTTTTCAGGCGAATTTGGAGATGTTACTGCGAATGTTCAAATTTGGGTAAAGTTTGAGTACCCTCAATTTTCTTTCATATTTTGAAACAAGCCTACGACCCCACAGGAATTGCTTCAGGACCCCAGTGGGGGTCGCAACGCAACCCCCAGGTTGTGGGAAACCATGCTCTAGAGCAGGCCCCTGATCCTCAGTTTCAGTGCGTTTGACTAATCATGAGCTTTCTGGATGGCTCTTGCACTGTCAAAATTGAGTGTTAGCAACCTGTAGAGATGACTGTCCCAGCTGGCGTTCTTGTTAGCGAGGAAGTAGACCTGCTGCTGGAGCTTCCGATAGGCCACTATCTTGGTGACCTCATAGGCCCCTTGGGTCCACATCTCCATTAGGTCTGGCCCTCTCTCTTTCAGATAACATGGGAATATATCATCATTCATTTCTTTCATGAAGAACCACCTAAAGTACAATGGTCATGAAAAAACAACTTTTCATAATTTTGTTGGGAATGTTATCAAGAGATACGAATGGTCATTCAAATTGCCTTCAAACTCGTAAAAATGGGATTTTTTACCTGTACAGAGGGCCCCTCGTGATGTCACGAGGGAACTTTATGCGCTAAATTGTGCCATGAACTGTTTGTCTCCAATATGCCGCATCCAAAAGATTATTGAACAAAGCACACCCGAAATCAAGCACTGACGTGAAGAGTATGCATGTTCTGATTTTTGTGTGCGCGTCTGAAGTAGCTACAGATAATCTGTATAGAAACAACGCACAATCTGCGTCTGTTTCTCTGAAGCCAGGCTTTGGCGTGACATTGCCAGCGCTTACGAAAGTATAAAATGTGCTGCCTGCCCTTCGATGCTTTTTTCTGGAACAGTAATGTGCTGTGTTCTGGCCAGTGCATTCTTCATGAACTACTTTGGCCAATAAAATGCAGCAGTACACCACCAACTGGACCCTCCTTTCGGTGATGCAGTGATGAACGGACGAAAAACGTCAAAAATTAATTCGTGGACCATTGTACTTGAACCCACTGATCCATGCTTTCACTGGGAGACAGACTGGTAGATTCCTTACATACTGCTGTGTGGCTTTTTCCAGAACAGACGAACAGGAAATGTTGTGGAAACACACTTGCAACTTAGTGCCTCTTCAAGCGAATTTCTAAAATGTTGTAAAAAAGTTTTAGAGACTTTCTCAAGAGCAAATGAAGAATTCCCTGACTTTTCTCTTGATGTCTTACACTATCACTATCACTAACATCTTCAGGTTAAGAGTGAGACTGCAAATTCATGAGTGGAAGCAGAACAATACCACTCTGGGGGAAACTCCCATAACTTTTTCATGACCTTGAACAATTTCGCTGAATTCGAAACTTCCAGGCCTGGATTTTTTCCCCCCAAAATGTTCATGATTTTCTATGACCAGAGGAACCCTGCCCTGCCCTAGCTTGGTCACGACGTCCCGTACCACCCGTACCCTGCAGGGGACAAATGACTGGTAGTGTCTGTATTTCACCGTCCTCGTCCTCACAGCTTTGGCCTAGAATTTCAATGCAAGGTCACCGTTCTCTGAAATAGGGGCGGCTCCTGAAAACAGAAAAAAGGGCTAGAAAAATTGTCAGGGCCAGAAAGATCATCATCAAAGATCGTAATTACGCCTGTTCACAGAATACAGTAAATGAGATGATCTTGATATGGTGGCAGAGGTCATGATTTGGTGGGTCCAAAAGAGGCCAACAATATAACATTTTCCCATTGGGTTGAGTAGTTCTACCTACCCCCCGAAAATGTGGACATTCCCTGGTTCTCGAGATCCTGGGGGAAGCCCCCACTGATCGGGCTATCTAACGCTCAAAACCCCCATCTATCATGCCGAACATTCGAACATATGACGCAGTTAGGGTATATAATAATGCAATGCACACTATAGTAGGCCTATGTAACAGCCGTCTTAAGTGAACTGCATGACGTAATTAGGACACATATCCTATTTTGCAGCAAAATACTGATTCTCAGTACACTGGTATCCCATCAATCATTCCATAGTGGGTTGACGTGCCCCTACGCTATTTACTTTGTCCGGCGACTCTCCTGCGAAAAAAGATTCACCCATTCGCATATCAGCCTATTCGCCTGCAAGTGATCAGAACCTATGGAAAACCCAGGAGCAAGCAAAAAACATTCTGTTTTCGCTGATTTGTCTATTCAAGCCTAGTGAAAGCAGCTTTACACACCCTACAAGCACAAATTTGTTCACCACCCCCCACCCCCCCCCCCTTCCCCCCCCCCCCCCCCCCCCCCCCCCCCCCCCTCCCTCCCTCTCCTCCACACTCATCACAAATAACACGGATAAATTTCTCACATTTTCAAAGGGTGGTGACGTTCAATGGTTACTCATAGTGACACTGCTATCGGGAAGTCCATGAACTGCATTGACAGCTGACTGAGTGGGTTCGAGAGTGGTCCACATGCTTTCTTATGAATCAGAGAGTTGCAAGGAACTTTGTGTCCTAGGTTAAGGGGCTGAGGGTTAAGGGGCTAATTATGAAATGACTATCTGAGGTGAGCACTACCATCAGAAATTGGCACGAGCAAAAGAAACTATGTTGAAAATTCAGGGCCTATAACCAGATTTAGGCATTTGAACTCTCCCCGTCTGATTTAGACATCTTAGTACAATACCATTGACAGTATCTTGGGGGGGGGGGACTTTAGGCTAACAATAAGTAAAATGGCCCCCACCCCTGTTCTGGCAATTTATAAGCGTGCACTTACCTTTTACCACTAACCTTTGCATTGTCAAGTTAGACTTTAGTGTACTTAGTTTTTGACTTATAGCGTACAGTTTCCCATGCCCTAACGGCTGATTCTTGATGGCAGTGCCAGCAATTGTCCCAACTCGGCATCCTGTGGGGCGAGGAACCCGTTTGCTGAGAGTCCTGGGCCATGTCAGGTCATCTCCCGAGACAGAAACCAAAGTCCACGTCAAGTGAACTGTACACTAATGAGTCTGATGTCGACCAAAAACTAAGTCCACGAAGGTCTGATTTGACACTGCACCGTTATTGGTAAAAGGTAAGTGCAGTCATAGGTGGATAGGCTATAGACAACATCAGCAGTGCATAACAGAGATATCATCACAAAATGTGAGAAGAGAGAACATTGTTTCAAGAACTGTACTGGTCCCCTAAGACCCACTCTGATAAAAGAAAATATACACAAATAAATGGTTAATTTTTCCATTCCAGTATCTCTAATCAAAATCCTGGTAGGTTTGAGATTAAGTTCTCTATATGTAGTCGAAATACCAACCGGACACCATTCCATTGTCATCCTCCTCCCTCCACGCTGCCATTGCAGATCCCTGTTGTCGTAACAGATGGATGACTAGGGCATGGTCCTGCTGGCCTCGGGTGAGCCACGACTTGCGACTGAATCGTTTATCCCACACTACGTATTTGAGAAATATCTCTGCAAAATAGGAATGAAGGGTTGCTTCATTGGGGAAATGGCCAATCAATGGTCCATGCAAGTAACAGATTTCAAGAACATTTAATTTTCGTCAAACTTTTGGGGCCTTAGAAAACTGAGGTACTTAGCCGATATCCCTTTAGAAATCTCTGTGAGAAATTGCATAATCCACGTGAAAGTACCGTAAATATCCAATCCACGTCTATCTGTTATATTCCCGGTTATATCCAGGTATAGGTCCAGAATTGGTAACAATAAGTATGCACTTTTGTCAGAGCGAACAATACCACTTTGTTCTTTACACAGGCAAAAACAAGATGAAGGGCGTCCTTTCGTTTTGCCAATTATATTTAAGTGGGGGCGGCTTGTAGAAAACAGCCATGAACCCATGCATTACTAGGGGCACTGCTAATTATATGCACTTGAAAAAGGTGAGGTACGGAGCCCAGTGAATTTTCTTAAACGAAAGCGATCGCCCCAGTGTCTCGCCTGGTTGCAACGATCAGTGGTTTACCTCTATGAGTCACAATGCAAACAATAAAGGCAATCCATGTGTCGCTTAAGATTTCGATATCAGCATTTACTGAATAGAAACAGCCTACTAATCGGACAATTCAATTTGAAAGGACTGATTATTGACAATGACATCCAAAGGAGTAAAAGATTCGTGGGAATGTGACTAAAATTGCTAAATTATGTGATAAATTTTAGACAATTCCAACCAGTCTCACGAAAATCTGGCAAACTTTGAAATTATGCCTAAATTAGCAAACTGAACATGTTGAATGACCTCCAGTGACCCTGATCCATGATAACTTCTTTGGAACTCAAGGTAAACAAACCCACAAGGTTTCATGAACACCAATCAACTTAAAGACTTCGCATAAATTATGCAAATTTAGGAACGTTTAATAACATCCATTGACCCCGATCTTTGTTGTAAGTTTTGGGACTGGGTTAGACCATATTCACCAGTTTCGTAACAAAATCCGACAAACTTTTGACTTTCGCATAAATTATGCAGATTAGACGGACTTGAACACCATATTTCACGCTGAAAATCTATCAGTTCCACTACTTTTTTTTTTAGTTTTGTATATCCCCCATCTAGTGCCAAACCAGGTTACCATAGCACCTACGGTTCATTCGTGTTCGTGCTACGAGCCTTAAAACAATGAATTACCTACTAAAATAGGCTAATTACCAGACTACAATCACTACTTCGTGCCCAATCAAATCAGTCCTTTCACCCAACCCCGATGGCTACCCTGGAAAACTTTCGTCGCAATTGCACTGAAACGTTCGGCAGATATTCCTTGCTAACGATAGTGTGACACCACACACACACACATAACACACACGCAGAAATTGTCTTTGGTGGAAAATGAGGAGTGTGTTTGTCATCTACCAAACGAGGAAAACATACTATTTACATATCCAATGCGATCCCTCTGAATAAGCCAGGAGATGCGACTTTTACAGGTAAACGAGTAATGCTTTAAAAAAAAACCTAAAAGTACGCAGAAACGAGGTAGGGTATGTAAAATTCAAAATAATAAAATAACTTAACACACGTGTTTAAGAGTGGTAAAACTTTCTACCGATTACTGAGGAATGTTGCTAAAATTGATTCAACAGTACCCGATTGACAAGTGTAAAACTTATGTTTACCTCGCTTCCACCATTTACAAACACACACCGAACACATACACACACAGCGAAATGGTAAGTGGATCAGTGACCACTTAAAACAAAATATTCCGCGGTTCAAATTCCAGCAGGCACCGGACGATTTTCCTGGGTGTCTGCACATGCAGTTGTGATGGGCGTGGTCTTGGTCTTCACTGCATGGTTCTGCTGTGTCACAGTGGATTCTTGGGGTTACTTGGGGTTTGTTAAGGGATTTGCAATAAGTCTGTCTGTCGGCTGTGAGCCCCCCAGGGTCACGTTGTGAAATTCCGCTCCGGACGTACAACGGCGGTCCCGGGAGCATGTTAGAATTGGTTACACCCCTCCCTCGTTAAAACATTGAGCACTAGCGAGAAAAGAGGCGAGTTATCGCCGTTCTATCCATGATCAATATGGCCAGGGTTCCTTGATGAGCCTCAAAGAGCTTCCTGAACCCGTAACCAAATCAAATCATATCAATCACCATAGTTACCACTAAGTCTCCTCCCGGAATTTCATTCAGGCGAGACAATGGAACTGTGGGGAGATTCAATTTGAATCTGGCAGCAGGGAGCTGGTGTATAGATCGTCCATGGGCACTGACAAAGAGGTGTTAGGCTGGGATTCCATAGATGCGTAGCATGTCCGGGCTGGATGTGAAACCACATATTACGAAACAAACAATTCCAGAAAAGAAAAAACTATAAGTGTATGCGGAAAGATCATAAAAATGCAGAAGTCCATTCTATTGCGTTGATCGGCTTTTCAAGGAAGATATTCCATAGAATTCATTCGCCGTGATACGCATCCGATTACGGCATTGGTACAATGTTATTTGCCTATTGGGTGTTGTTTGTAGTTATTTATATTTTTTGCCTCTGAGGAACCAACATCTATCTTGCCAACTAAATAAGACAAATTCAGACTCTGGCCCCCCGCACGTCACGTAAATGGTGATTTTCCACATAAGTATACGCATCTATGGAATCCCAGCCTCACCAATCACGACCTGCTGCCAGGACCACCATTTTACCGTCCCCTCCGAAAAGATGATCATGGAACTCCGACATAACTGTGATTTTGTTAGCTGTTAATGGTTTGCAATTGCTGTAGATTCGGAAATGACAGTTGTCGATATGGTGATTACTGGCTGTTCATTTTGGAAGCTGTGATGGTAACTAGTCTACATTGTATTTAACAAAGTCAATCCTTGTAATTCTTTGTTATTCTTTGTAAATAATTGAGTGGAGCAGTTATCAACAAAGTAAGAGTTTTCTTACGGTTTGAATCGGCAGAGATTGACTCTCCCACAACGAATCAGGTGGAGGGTGTCACCCACTGCATTGACAAAGTTGTCACAACTGGAACAGATTGCATGACGCCCACAGAGTCACTTTAAACTGACTCAATGAGAATGGGTCAGGAATTTATACCTGGAGAGCTGACATAACTGCATAACGGCAGCCAGAAGTGACTTCAGTATGCTCTACAGTGTAGGCTAGGTTTCGAAATGTGGGGGGAAATAAAGTGAATACGCCAGTAAAAATCCTCATAATCCCTGTACGGGGTCCCAAAATCATATAGGCTCACGGAGGAAAGTGCAAGAGTGATTAAGAAGAATGTCATTACCAATAGGGCGAAACAAGAATAGCGTCGCCTTACGATGTGTCAAAAGTTGGGGGCAGGGTTGTGAGAACAGCCCAATAAGATTTAGGAGTTACTTGGGTGACTGCTGATAAGATAAGCTCAAGAAGGTGGGTTGGAGGCGAATTAATTATACACTCACTGATTGGCCAGTTCAGCTGGCGGGACCAGCTCTGTCGTCTGTGTGGTCTCCAGGTCAACCATGTGGAGGGTAACCGTCGGCAGACGGCTACCAGGCTTAGGGTAGGGGAAGTACTCAATCTGTGAACAGCAGAGAAACATATACTAAGGAGGTCAGACTCCAGTGACAGAATGATGCAGAACTGAATAGTTACGTCAATGAGCAGAGTTGGGTGCAGGTCGCACTCGTGACCTGAGGTTGATTGCGTGACTTGACAATAACTGGATGACTGATTTGTTTAATTGAGTTTGTACAGTGACTTGCCTGGGATTACTTGTCTTGCACCACATTTTGAGCCAATGTGACTTGACTCGAGCAGAGTTTGGCAAATTGTCCCCACCTCTAAGAGCAAAATATGTTCTCATTAATAGGGAACATTTCCTAGATGTCTCCTGTATGTGACAATGCTGTTATAGTCAATCATTAGGGGACAGGTTGGAAAATAAATTTTGGCTCACCGACCTTTCTGGCCTATGATCAGAATAAACATGTCACTAGTCTAGAAGCACTAGTCAAGAGGTGAAGGTGAGTTATTGTCGGTCCACATCCAAGATTAATATGGCCAGGGTTCCTTGATGAGCCTTACTCGGCTTCCTGAAACCCATAGAAATCAATTCAAATGTTCCCTTCATATTTTCTTTCTATGGGATACTTGGAGAACAGAGATTTATGCTATTAAAGGCCCAGCTAGGGTGCGGACCTAGATACTGCACCTTTTTCAGCTGCTAATCCCGGTACATCAATGTAGAGGATTCACATGTAGACATGCAACGGAAAACAAGGTAAATTTCCTACCCCACGTTCGTCCCTACTCCAGTCTCCTACTTTGAGGTTTTTCTAACTCGAACGAGGCCATTTTTCTGATTTCCAAAGCACAGCCTACCCTGTCAAACATGAAAGCCGTATGAGCAGGGTAAAAAAAATGCTCGATTTTACTCAGAAAAAAAAAAATCAGATTTCGATCTGAATCTCTGAGATATTCATGTATGTAAGATGTTAAGATGAAAATGTTAGGCTCACAAATGAGTAACTGGTATGTGTGTATTGTGTTAAAATGCGGTCACTCCTTCCAACTCACCAGGGGGGTAGTGAGGTAGTCGTATTTTGCAATGAACGCCTGGTCCAAGTCGGTGTCATTGAAGGTAGCGTAGACTAACCGTCCGCCATTCTTGAACCAGTAGATAGCGTTGTTGGAATCTATCAAATCACCTGTGTGGGAGTTCAAAGAGTGCCTCCTATTATTTATTATAAGTATATCACCTAGATGAAGCAAGTGGAAGAGTGGACTTGTTACTATTTTACTTAGTCCCAGGGGAGAAGAATCCACTGTCAATAGAATTCCACAGGATTTTCTAGTTTTTTATGACAGTACTACCATACAGGACTTTCTCTCCCTTGTTCAGCTGAAATTGAAAAAAAAAATTGTGCAGTAGAATAATAAAAAGTTGTGTGACTGGCACTCAAATGGGACTGTCTTAGTGTTCTCACACTTTTTTCAGGTCATTTTCCATGATTTTCCATGACTTTTGCACCCAAAGTTCCACGACTTGCAAGCGGCATGACTGACAAAAAAAATCCATTTGCACAATTAGCCACCTAACTATCGAAATGTTCATTGGAGATTAATGTAAAAACCTGCATATCTTGAAGAGACTGGCAAAAACATTGAGTTTTTTTTTTTTTTTTTTTGGGGGGGGGGGGGGAAATTTTCCATGGGACTTCTTAATGGGCCATTCAGCTGGGAAGTGCATGCACGCACTTCACAACGACATGCCAGTAATTACATACACATATGTCGATGTTACAAAGTGGATGATCAGCTTGGTCGATCATGGAACAACTTGTAAGGATTGAAAATATTTGCCCACGCTCTCCAAATTTGGGTGGGTTATGCATATGCATGTTGATTGCAGTCTAGCAACTGTGCTCGGCCATATGGAACACCGGATGCAGTCCAGGATACCACCGACAAAAAAACCCAATATGTTTGATAAAAATAATAAAACATCAGATATTCAGGAACTGGATAAACCATATTCCAAAATGTACACGATGGGTTATCACAAATCCTAAAAAATCTCAAATGAGTGGTACGATGGAAAGTGTAAAAAGATTCCAGCATATAATGGGCCTAAGTGCAGAACAATGGAGTTCATGGTCACAAGTTGTACGGAGGGAAATGAAAAAAAAAAAATCAGCTTGCCAAAGCATACCTAGGCATGAATAAATGCCCATTCTGGACACATTGACCGCTTTGTGTAGAATGGGGCCTGCAGCAAGGTATAGTTGACTCAATGAGATACTTAGAGACAGCGGATCAAACCTTTAGGGCCAGCAAAGGCGCAGACCTGGATATAGTCTCAGTTAAGACGTTGATATATTCCAGATATCAGCAGTCACAACTAAACTATGATGCACCATGTCGACTGTTCAAATTCTTATTTTTGAAAATCTTTTGCTCAAGTGATATTTTCAGCCATGTTCAAATTGTCAAACTGCTAAACGGCTATCCTCGATGTCACTCGTAACAATTAGTTGTTACGGTCTAATCATTCATCAATGAAATCAGAAAATGTGAGGGTTCTCCATAATAGTGTGTTTGGCCACCTCTGTCTGATACTGGCAGAAGAATTACATTTTTAACAAAGACGTTGACAATATTAATCAGACTTTATCAATGGTGGCATACTGCAGAACCCTAACAGGCTGTCCGTTTTCACATTTTTGCCAGATGAAACAGCAGTGAAATAGTTTGGAATCAACATTGAACCGCTAGGGGGAAATGAGTCTTTTGTGCCAGTTTCTTCTTCGTTCCAGGATGGTAGCTTTCGGAGGGAGAATTATGTCACCTGTGCACTTTCCAGAGCATTTTAATCTGTGATTACCATTCTAGTATTTGTTGGTCTGCATGGTATCACCGTCTGTCGATCACCATGCCTATCTTCTAGGGCATAATCTGGGATACCAATGTAGCTATTTATGGTGGTATCACCATCTGTCACCATGCCTACCTCCCAGAGCATAATCTGATATACCAATGTAGCTATTTATTGGTGGTATCACCGTATGTCACCATGCCTACCTTCTAGGGCATAATCTGATATACCATTGTTGCTATTTGTTGGTGGTATCACTGTCACCATGCCTACTCACCTAACTTTCAACATGTGGCAGGGGTTCTGTTGGTTGGACCAGGGGTTCTGATCACTTTCTCAACTTCTGCAGTGAGGAGGACCAGGCCTCATCAGATGAGGAATATCAACCGCAGAGGCTATGAAAAACCTAGCTACATGATATTAACCTGAAGTGTCATGTCTGCCAACAGAACATTGAAATAGTGCGATGCTTCATTCATTAAATAGGCCTACCTAAATGTGGCCAAGTGAAGACCCTGGGGCTATTCCCCCCCCCCCCCCCTTCATAAAAAATGAATATTCCCTGGACTTTAGGGGGGTAATAGTCCCTGGTCTCCCACTTATCGTGAACCCTGACATGTGGTTAGCAATGCTAGTTGCGACCTGCTCAGCTTCACAAAAGCTTGCATACAGTAGCCAGTGACTACCTTCTAGGGCATAATCTGATATACCATTGTAGCTATTTGTTGGTGGTATCACTGTCACCATGCCTACCTTCTAGGGCATAATCTGATATACCATATTGTAGCTATTTGTTGGTGGTATCACTGTCTGTCACCATGCCTACCTTCTAGGGCATAATCTGATATACCATTGTAGCTATTTGTTGGTGGTACACTG
The DNA here is from genome assembly GCA_026419785.1 of Sclerodactyla briareus. Classification (NCBI taxonomy): domain Eukaryota; kingdom Metazoa; phylum Echinodermata; class Holothuroidea; order Dendrochirotida; family Sclerodactylidae; genus Sclerodactyla; species Sclerodactyla briareus. The sequence goes on from JAODTK010005719.1 coordinate 43,937, forward strand.
TCACCATGCCTACCTTCTAGGGCATAATCTGATATACCATATTGTAGCTATTTGTTGGTGGTATCATGTCTGTCACCATGCCTACCTTCTAGGGCATAATCTGATATACCATTGTAGCTATTTGTTGGTGGTATCACTGTCTGTCACCATGCCTACCTCCCAGGGCATAATCTGATATACCATTGTAGCTATTTATTGGTGGTACCACTGTCTGTCACCATGCCTACCTTCTAGGACATAATCTGATATACCAATGTAGCTATTTGTTGGTGGTATCACTGTCACCATGCCTACCTTCTAGGGCATAATCTGATATTACCATTGTAGCTATTTGTTGGTGGTATCACTGTCTGTCACCATGCCTACCTTCTAGGACATAATCTGATATACCAATGTAGCTATTTGTTGGTGGTATCACTGTCACCATGCCTACCTCCCAGGGCATAATCTGATATACCATATTGTAGCTATTGTTGGTGGTATCACTGTCTGTCACCATGCCTACCTTCTAGGGCATAATCTGATATACCATATTGTAGCTATTGTTGGTGGTATCACTGTCACCATGCCTACCTCCCAGAGCATAATCTGATATACCAATGTAGCTATTTGTTGGTGGTATCACTGTCTGTAACCATGCCTACCTCCCAGGGCATAATCGGATATACCATTGTAGCTATTTGTTGGTGGTATCACTGTCACCATGCCTTCCTCCCAGGGCATAATCGGATATACCATTGTAGCTAGTGTTGGTGGTAACTGTCACCATGCCTACCTTTACTCAGGGATAATCTGATTTTTAATTTAAACCCCAATTGATAGCTATTTGTTGGTGGTATCACTGCTGTCACCCATGAATACCTCTCGGCCATAATGGGGATACCAGCATGTAGCTATTGCTGTAAGTTTATGTTGCCCTGCTACCTTCCAGGCATAATATGGGATACCATTGTAGATTAGGTTCTCTTTGCCCCCGATGTTGTATTTGAGTTGGGGTCCCCATTCACGCCTTCTTGATAGTGATGTCATTGTTGCTAAACCAAACCACCTGTAAGTAAATTATATGGATATTCAAGTCACCCAATAAATATTCTTGAGGTTAGGAGGTAAAAAAAATCTATTCATCGAACACAGGTGAATGTCATACAATATGAAACAATGAAAATGGCTCCAAATAAGAACGATCGATAGGTTGAGTTATATAGTTAACTGGAGAACCCATGGTCAACCACAAAAGCTTGAAACCCCAGCAGTGAATTAGTGCGGGTCACCCCCCCCCCCCCCCCCCCCCCCCCCCTCCCAGACATCATAAACATGAACGATGAACAGTTAAGCCCCACTTCATTCGGAATTCTATACCTTGTGATGGCTCATAGTTCATGGCCTTCACACTACTGGTATGCAAGCTTTTGGGAGCTGAGCAGGTGCAACTAGCCATTTGATAACCCACATGTCAGGGTTCACATAAGTGGGAGACCAGGGACTATTATCCCCCTAAAGTACCAGGGAATATTATTTTTTATGAAGGGGGGGGGGAGGGGAATATCCCCCAGGGTCTTCACTTCGCACATTTAGTGGCCTAATTTAATGAATGAAGCAATAACACTATTTCAAGTTCGTTGGCATATGACAATTCAGGGTATATAATGCATGGGAGTAGGTTTCATAGCCTTGGGGTTGAATTCTCATCTGATGAAGCCCTGGGCCTCCTTCAATGCAGGAGTGAGAAAGTGATCAGAGCCCATGGTACTACCAAAAGAACCCCTGCCACATGTTGAGAGGTGGGTGATGAGTCCAGAGCAAATCTAGAGGGAGGGGGGGGGGGGGGCGGAACAGCAATGAGGATCTTTTGTTGTGTGGAAGCAGATGTTTATGTGAGAGACCCTCATAAAAGTTATGGGTGATGACCCCCCCCCCCCTCCTCCCCTAATGGCTGCACCCATGGCAATGTGCACAGGCATGATAAGTAACTCATGAGGCCTGTAGGGTAGCCTGACTGGTAAGTAGGGCGTCCGTCATACTCAAGAGTTGTGGGTCACAGTCAAAATCGGTGCGGCGAGCGAGGAGGTATCGGGGTACTCTATCGTATGTTGATTTTGATTTCTACGGGTTCAGGAGCAATTGAGGCTAATCGGAACCCTGGCCAATTGATCGCGGATGAGCACTAGCCGATAAATAGCCTTCTTCTTTCTTTACCAGTGCTCAGATTGTTAACAAGGCCTGCTACCGGGACCCGCCATAGATACGTTCACCATGTCAAAAGGGCCTTATCAGTGTACCTCAAGGCCCACTCCTCGGAACCTGGAGGAGGAGCGGGGAAGTGAAGGGCAATGTGACTGCTCACGGCCAACAAACAGACTTATTGCAGATAGCCCGTAACCCCAAAACCCAGAAAATCTTACTGCATCACAGCAAACCATGAGTGAAGACCCAAGAACTCGCCTCATCGCACTCGGTAAGTGACAGCCACCCAGGGAAAATCGTACTGGAATTGAACAGGAGGGGAATATTTGGCTGTAACTGGTCCATGTCCCACTCTACCATTCTCCGACCTCAATGCAAAAACCCACCCATGTGTGAATAGGGACCTTGGCATGAAGGTATCTGAGTGATGTGCATTCCAGGGACGTACAGTATCTGCCGCGTGTGGGGGATGACACAGCAAGATCATGTCATTTGGCAATCTATTTGCTGGTTCGAGAGCCCACAAAGCAATGAGTCAGCGGGGCAATCACCGTTTCAGGCACTGGTAGTGTGGGTTCCACATACAATGCCTCAAAGTTCCATTCAGCATTTGTATATCCAAGGAAGCAGCATCAATGAGAATGAAGATGGATGCCATTGGCATTGTTCGATACCTCATCCACAAGAAGAACTTCAGTTCAAATTACAGCACTCAAATATTTTCGGTTCTTGGAGAAAAGATGGTCGTTATGCGAATTTTCAAAAAGAAGGCCTCAGCCCCAACAAATGTAACATGTTTCGCCACAGGGACCTGTTCAAAATCAGGAATTTTGACCTATGATATCGTATGTTTCAACTTTGGTTTTTGTTTCTAGATTAGTAAAATGATAGATTACACAGTATAGGTAAGCTTCCTGGTGGAAAAAGGAGGACGGTGAAATAAGGCGGAATGGGATCTTAAATCACTGTTATTATCTCACATCATTATCAGGAATTAGGATATATCATTCCTTGGTGATGCTAGGTGCACTTACTAGAGAGGGTACGGTGTTGCCAGGAGACCAGATAGCATACCGAGCACGGGTACTCTCCTCTGTCGCACCAGCAGGACGGAGGCAGGGAGGAACTCTACTGTGATAGAAGCAAGAGTTGACCTTTCACCATGCTCAGGGAGGGGGGGTGGCCTCAGAAAAAGTAGTGGTCCAAAATACTGGTTCGTTGACAGGGTTGTTCTGACTGTTTCTTTGAAGAATCCAATTCGGACAGATTGTCAGTGTAAGGGTCCCAGGAAGGGGATTCAAGAGGGTCTTCTATATGGCAAAGGGCAGCCCCAACTATACCTTGCCACATGGGTGGAAAGTTGGGAGGAGAAGGGGGCAAATTAGCCCATCCCCCATATTTGGACAATCTCTACAAACACCCAAACTGCACTAATTTCGATCGTTATGCGATTTTCTCAACAAAATGCATAATTATGCAAATTAGTCACATAAAATGACTTCAGGAACCTGAACACTGTTGTTAATTGATCAGGATTGAAGGTGTAGTTCCACCAATTTCATGGAATTTAACTGACTTCAAAATCTGCATGGGTTATGCAAATTGGATTATTTAAATGCAAATTAGTAACAGTAAATGACCCCTCTGGTGACATCATCACTACTGCCAAATTCTCAGGACTATAAACGAACCATCTCCACGAGTTTCATGGAAATCCACAAACTTTCAAAAATCAATAAATTATGCAATTAGCAAATATAGCTGAAATCTTTTTAAATCAGTTCATTACAATTATGTGTATATATGATGAATTGCTAAATTTCTTTAGAAGCAAAAATGTATGCAAATTAGTACCGTCTTCTGGGACGAAAAGTAGGATGCACATCGGACAACTCTCCACCCGTACCTTCACAAAGAGGTTTACAAGCTGCCCAGCTTCCACGGTTCAGGAGATATCAAATGGCACATAGGAAAGAAGATGGCCGGAACAGACAGACAGACACACACACAACACAAGTGTCACGATGTCTCTCTTGAACAAATTCAGGCGAGACAAAAAGCGATCATTGACTCAATTCTACGTGGAGGTCGAGAGCAGTGTTTTTTCTCTCTCTTGGAAAAAACATGTATCCAGGGAAGCACTTGCGGACCATGTCGTTGCCCTGATAACATGATGAATGAAATATTATCTCATGGCGCCGAATCCACAGGAGATCGAGAAACTGTGGTGCCTCAGTCAGAGTCATTCAAAATTGAAATGTTTGGTTGAATTTAGTTGAAATTATTCAAACCGTTTTTTCTTTAAATTGGTCAAAATAGAGCAGTCTTAAACCATTCGTGCTACAAATCCGTAGAATATTTTATTAGCCCTGAAGTGGTCAGATGACCAGGTCTATAAAGGCTACACTTCATGTCCAATAGGGCTCAAGGTCTTACACAGAGATAGTCCATTCCGAAATAATTTTTTTTAACGGGAGATCAATAGGCATAAGACTAAGAGGCAGACACTATAAAGGGCCTTGATACCAATAAGCATGAGAAGAATGACTTATACGTGCACACGACACATTTGTAGAGTGAGACGAATACATAAAGAAATCCGTACTACAAAAGCTAACGTAGAGAAGGGCCTCTCTGCATATTTCCCCCGGCGATGTATACATGCCATACATCAACAAGCTCTGTTGAACAATCAGAGTGACACATGGATCTTCATGGATCAGTCCACTTACATGAATAATTGACTCTCACTAGGGAAACACTGGTAAAAACATAACTACTGTAGCATGCACGAGGCAGGGTCCCAAGAGATACCATGCGAGGGCGAACCACTTCACAAGAAATAACCCGCAGACATTATTAATACCCAACGTGAACAAAATCTTGTTCATAAAAACCTGGATGGGGAGGGGGGTGGGGGAGGAAGGGGCATCATCACACATTTTTAGAGTAGATGGTAACGTTTCATGAAACATAAATTACATGCATGTTATTAGTTTCTCCGAGTTCTCATCAAATCTTGTCACATATTAATGTATGTAGTATGAGTATTAAATCATCCAACCGTGAAATATTGTTCATCCAGGTGTAGAGGTGGCGGGTGTTGGGGATCGGGTTGCATGTACATTCCAAAAATTGTCTTTCGTTACAAGTCTAAAATTCGGATGACCTCCAGACTAGACACAGCGCTAGATCGTCTTGATACGGCATATGTTAAAGGTACTCCTAGTGGGAATGAGGGTAATTTTAATCTGTTCGGAGGTTACTAGGTTGATGGTAATGGGAGGGTCACCAAACGGGCAAAGTTCAACTGGCCTAATCTGGGGGGTAGAATTGAATGAGCTTTGCATCTGTGAGAATCTCCAACTTGAATACAATGATGATGCCTCGATTCACAATGAGGAGGAGAATGTGTCCCTGGTGTTTCGATGTCATAGAGCCGTGTCGAAGCACATCAAAAGCACACCACACCAAACGCAGAGTCACGGATCAGTTAATCTCGAATCACAGGGAAGAATTTCAAAGCCCGAGTGTGACAAGTCTCTTTCATCTGTGTACCTGTCCAACTTGATGTTGAATGATGACCTTGTCAGATTCATCTTTAGATCGAGATTGCAATTACTTGAATGTATTCCTCTGCGCATAAATAGTATCCGAATGTTTTATGATTAAAAAATGTAATATTTGCAACAATCCGTTTCGATACTGTCTCACATGCCTCGAATGGTTGCATGGAATTCCGCAATTATGACATGGTCGACACGATTAGAATTGTTTACTGTACAAGAATGAAATTTCAAAAGATTGCATCCCGTTTTACGATCTATAGTGATCAGCTTATAACAGTGACATGGTGGGGGTCGAGCCGACTTCAGATTGTATCGATCACAGTCAGCAAGACCTTCTCATCTGTGATCGGCAATCTAAGAGAGCTTACATGTTGAAGTGTTCCTGCCCCAGTGATGCCTTGTAAACACCTTTATAACACCAAGTTTAAAAATTATCAGCACCTGAATGATCTGATCCACTCTAGATTCTCACACCACCTATATGCAAAAACGGTTGGTCTTCATTTTTGGTAGTCTAGGAAGTGCGGGCACAAAGCTGTTCCAAGGGCTTAAAGATGCTGGGGATACAATGCCAAGAACAGCCAGTCCCAGTCTAGATACCTAAGCATCAGCGCCGCAAATGGATATAATATGATTTGGAAGAAGAAAAAACGCGCTAGACTGTATGGACATGTAGGTGGTATCTGAGTTGTGATGTGGCCCCCACTGACAGTGATTTACACTTGCAGTTCGTAATGTCTTCTATTTACTTCATTTTGCTCATTCAAGTATGCTTCCTTGTATAGTTATTCCACGCTTGTATCATATTGTCATCTGTTTACTGTGGTTAAAAGATGCAATAAATGTTTCAATATTGTATTGTTATGTATATGTGGGCATGTGTGTGGGTGTGTTATGTGTGTGTGTGTGTGGTGTGGTGTGTTGTATGTGTGTGTTGTGTGTTGTGTGTGTGTGTGTGTGTGTGTGTGTGTGGTGTGTGTTGTGTGTGTGTGTGTGTGGTGTGTGTGTGTGTGTGTGTGTGTGTGGTTGTGTGTGCATGTGTGAGGTTGCTGTGTGTGTGTGGGTGGGTGTGTTGTGTGTGTGTGTGTGCATCACCACGCCCCTATTGCTTTATTGTATACTTTTTCTTCGATATGACCAAAATCCTCCAACTACATTCCTATTTACTCAGATCAAACAGAATACCTTTTCGAAAGTTTCATTCTCAAGGAGCCAAATAAAACGTCCAATTGAAAAAGTGGGTGAAGTTTGGAAAGAACACCCAGAAAGCCAGAATTAATTAGGCCTCAGTGATTCTTGACTGATGATCTGACTGATAAGCCCAGAAACAATAGGGTTAATGTAATATTACGAGGGTCCCACATGCTAAATCAGCCCAAAGATAAATTTCCCACGATTCCCCTATATTACAAAAGTGACCTCAGTCTATGAAACATTAGGTTTGATGTATTTTCCATAAGAGACCTGGGTGATGGCCAATACACTATGCAACTTGACTGAACCATGGCATTCTACATTTCTTGATTGTTAGCTGATCAAAGGGAGCATTCTCTCAGGACCTACCTCTGGCCAAATCGTTAGACCTTGTATACGGGTGTTGGTTTGTGTTGGAACTGTTGACGATAGAAGAACCTCCTTTATGGCATACCAGAGAATGTATTCCCCCGTCGGACTGTGGGGCCCTCAAAAGGCAACATCTGGACGTTCTGCAGAAGGATTGATTGCCGTGCCTTCAAGGGTCTATCAAACATACATGCCTCCACAGTTCAGTCAAAGAAATAGGGGCTGTGCTCAACTAAGATTAATCGATTCTAGTGGCCACAATGATTAATCGATTGAAACATCAAGTTCTGATTAATCGGAAGCTATAAAACCTGTCAAGTTGTGTGTTTTTTTTTCCTTCGACGAGGTGTTCAGCATCTTAGACCATGAATTCAAACTTCAAAATTATAGCAGAGAAAGCTTAGCTAGTCGGTATCAGTAAAAATGGTAGACTTGATGATCTTGGCCTACTGATAGCCAGCCAGAGCCGTTTTCACGAACTAATCCGAACAGGGCTCGGTTTATTTCCAGAATGACAGCCTACTTGTTTTATTGCTCTGTCACAGGAAAGTAATTTGGTTGGATGCAAACCCAACGCCACCATTTCACCCCTGGGAGGCCAAGCGATGCAGTGTAGTAAATGGCCCATCGAGCTTCAGTTTCGGTTCCACAGCAGATGACAAACCCAAAATTGTTTTTATCGCAACAGGTCTTGTATTGAACGTATTGCTCAAGGACTAGGGGTCACGCCGAGTTTTCATTGCCGCGCTATTGCCCGCATCAACGAAACTCTGCAGTATGCCTGTGTACTATGACATAAAACTGCGACAGAGAGATCACATGGACTCCGTACGTAAGTACGTACGCTGGTGCTGACACTGACAGAATCAGGTAGCGGTCTCGGCCAACACAAGTGCAAAATAGTTTAATCCCAACCCCCACCCCCCCCCCCCCCCCTCAAAAATCATTTACCTCCAAGTCAACGAACGAATGCTGATTTACATGTAATAATTTATAAACACACCATGACAGTGAATATAAATTGTATCGTAGGGATAGGCTACTTAGGCGATTCATAGCATCCCCCCACAGCTCAGCTATGAACCCCCCCGTGTCCATCAGTTAAAATACATGTGACAGTACAGAACTAGGTCAGTGACGAAAGGGCGTGTTGACAGGCCACGTGCACGTTGCCAGATTCCAAGGTTGCCCAAGCTATTGCGCACCCGTGGACTTATTTCCAGGGTTGTATTCGTTGTTTCAAATGATCCTTATACAATTCTAAAAGTTAGTATTGCAACTCTTAAATGAGCAGATGGAAAAACCTGTTCAGGTTTCATGAGTGAAAAAATACTTTACATTCAGAGGAATTCCTAATACAAACTTTATATACTCATGCAAGGCTTTAGGCCTGAAAGAACAATTAGGTAGGCTAGTCTGAGCACTGCGCGGCATTTGTGACTGTGCTATGTTCACAGAATGAAAAAATAAAAAATCCTCTATTGAGCAAATTAAACTCAGGAATCAAAAAGGATCATACGCTCATGAACAGAAAAAAAACAATGAAGAAGATGCAATATTGGGGTTGTTATTGAACAAACAGGGAGCAAGCAGGAGAATCTTGGGGGATATCAGTACATTTTAAATCATGTACATACTACAAAATATTGCGGACCCAAAAATAATACGGATAGCAAAAAAAAACCGATATGGCGTATAGGCCAACACTAATTGATACATGTAATGTGCAGGAGAGAATTATGGATGAGCCATCTCTGCAATACATACAATCACCTAAAGACCAAATTACAAAAGAATTTGATTAATTGATCAATCTGCAAAGGGGGTGGAGTGAGAAATCAGTGCCTAGGTGGAGGGAAGGAGGGGGGGGGGGGGTAATTTGGGGTCAGATTCACGGAGTTAGGGCGCCATCATGAATGAACTGACCACTACTCCCTCCTGGCGAACAAAAGCAATCCCGGCCCCGATGATACAATAATAGCGACAAACTTCGAGTGAAACAGAGAAAGGTTTTGTGTCAATTTTTCTCCAAGTCAGAGGGAATTGGGGCGCAGTTGGAGCATTCATCGAGCATCTGAACGCTCAAGCATGGGATGCCCCAAACTAATAGCCTAAAACAACTTTTGTATTTATTCAGTCCATTGCCAACAGCAGTTCACATAGTATACAATTCAATTACAATCCAATCATCCGTTAACCACAATGGCATATGTAAGGGGGGGGGGTTGGGAGTAGTAAAACCCACTGTCTCACTGTTCAGTAGAAGCTTTATAGCTGTTTTGGTTATCAAATATTGCAATAGAATGTGTATGAGGGGCCCGTTGAAAATTGCATGTATTTGCTCAAGTCAATTCCTGCTCCCTATTCTGACGGACACACCAGGTCACCCACCACTCATGTCCTGTCACAATGATGTTGGTATTGTTTGTCGAGTTGTTTAGTTTAGGAATAAGGGTTCAGGAAGGCCAAAATCCTCAGAAAGACCCGGAGACAAAACACCCAGGGAAAGAAAAATGAACCACCACTAAATATTCGCCCGTGATTCTGAAAAAAATAATCAAGACTGTTCTTGAACGAATTCACATTAGAGAGAACAACATTTTTAGGAAGACCAATTCCACCTCATTGACACCTCTCTGCGAGAGAAGAAATATTACGAATGTCCAATCTGCAGCGCTTGCCATGAAGCTGGAGACAGTGGCCTATATTTGCAGAGTAACATTGGAAAATTCAAAGAGTAGTGGAAGGACAGGCCCATGAGTCCTGGGACAATTGTGAAAAACCTGAATCAGTCACCCCGATCGCCTCATGCTCCCATGGTTGTTAGACGAGACGCCTTCTATCTTCCTTGTAGGATAAATTTTTCAGACAGTCAATCATTCTAGGCCATACGCGAACGTTCAATAACCTATTGTTTTGCAAAGTAGGGATCTACACTTGTACGGCAATTCCAGGTGAGGTCTCAGAAGTTGCTTAAACAGCCTGACACAATATCATTATCAAGGAAACTGAAGTGGGACGTCTAATCAAGCCAAGGAATCCAATACCTCTTCTAGCAGCTCCGGAAGCTTGGAAGGTTTCAAAGAAGAATCAAAACAAACCCCAGATCTTGTTCGGGGAATCACCTCCTGAATATTGGCCATTAACTTGAAGGAAGCGTGCGATTGTGAAAACCCAACATGCTATTTGCACTTGTCGACAGTGAAACATTTGCCAGTCGGAGAGACATTTGGAACTTATATCAGATCCCCTTTTCAGCTTATCATCGAACCGACCTCCCGATACTTGGTATAGTCTGCGAACTTCTTAACCCTGAATGAACAGAACCTTCAAACGTCAATATACGCCAGAAAAGAGTAACGCCCCGAGAACCGATCCCTGGGGACACCCACTAGTGACCTGTTTGCCAAGAAGGACGACCGCCCATAATGACAACTCGTTGTTCCCTATGATGAAGCCACTCACGAATCACTTGAAGGACATTCCCCTCAAGGCCAAAGCTCTCCAACTTGGGCGAGGAGCTCTAGAGGAACCTTGTCAAAAAGCTCTGAAAAGTCCAGGCAAATTATATCAACAGCATTCACGTTGTCAAACAGAACATGTAACCTCTTCATTAAAATTCCTAAAGAAAGAGATTGTCAAACAAAACAATTTTTCTCTAAAACCATGCTGAGAATCCCTAATCAGACTATGCTATTGAAATAATCCACCATATGATTCCGAATAATTAATTCCATTACCTTGCAGACAAAACTAGTAAGACGGACTGGCCTGTATTACAAGGAAGAGACCGCTTACCTTTTTGTGAAAATAGGAAAAACATTTGATCTCCTCCAATCATCCGAACAATACCTTCTTGCAGAGTTTATGAAAATAATACTCGTCGGCAAAGGATTTAGTAAGAATTAAGGATGAAAACTCAGTCCGGACCAGGAGCTTTATCACTTTTGAGCTTTTGCAGCTTCTCCTTTACCAAACCAGGCGAGCACACCATATTACCAATACTATGATGAGGCACTCCAATCACGAGGTCTCTGAAATTATCCAAGTTCCCATGAGTAGAAACAGACGAGAAGTAATTCTTGAGAACCTAAGCCATCTCCTGGCTATCGCTGATTGTACTACCCGAGGCGGAAGATATTCAAAGGACCAATGCTGTCTTGACTTTCTGCTCCCCTCACATAGCGAAAAATGCACGAGATTTTCTCCTTGATATAGAGGCAATCTGCCTCTCAAACAAGTTTAGCACCAGAACTTAAAACCGCTGGACAGGCTTTTGCTGAACTTTGAATGCTTAGATAAGACAGGACCCAGGAAGAACGATAAAGTCCCGCAGAAATGTGCTTATGTTGCTGGCCAGGAAAAATCCCGATGCATCCAAGAGGGCCTCTTGTTCTTACTGCGACGTTCTCCAAGGAACGTAAACTTTTTATTAACTCGTTAACCTTTTCAATGATGAAACCATTCCAAGAGTGTCAACAGCTTCATAATTCGAACAATTTACGCATTATTTCGCCTAAAAAACCTAGAAAGGCTCGAATTGGCCTTCGGAAACAGAGGAAAACTTACACTCTGTGGGATATGACAGACAAGAACTTGAAAGCAAAAATATAGTGATCACTTGCACCGAGATTACCCAATGCTCTCTACATTATCTACAGAATCTGGATCACTGTTCAAAACTAAATCCAACATATTATGCTTTCTGGTAGGGAAAATGTTAACATGCTGAGAAAGGGAAACCAATCCTGGTGACATTGTAAAGCCAGACCAGATGCCACTAGTACCATCAGACCAGAAAATGGATAGTTGAAATCACCCATAATTGTACTCTTCCCAGAAACTTGAAAAGCAGCTCGGAAGAAGAAGAAGAGAGTTGTTGTTTCAGAGCTATTTGGAGAACGGTACCACAACGCCAACTAATAAAGAACTGGGAATACCAGAGTTAGACGGAATTTCAAAAACAGAGTTGACAAAAATTACACCAATATCGGCCTTCTCAAACTATTCAATGTCAGACCTCACATACAAACAAACACCACAAATGCACGGAGAGTATCGGTCCATCTTGCCTATAAACAAAACATAAACCAGGGAAGGTAAACTTCGGCTGTGGAAAATCACGTTCAACCAGACTCTGTAATAACAATGACGTTCAGGCTTGGTTACTGGACTAAAAGCTGAACTCATCAAAAACTTGTTCCTGATACTTGACATTAGCACAGGAAAAGACAGTGGCAACATATCTATCGCTACTGTTGACCTCGCAGACCTCCCACTGCGATGTTACTATTAACAACCCTGCCAGTAAGCCTACGGACATCAGAAAACCATCGCCCCACATTTAGTTTAACAAACCATCCGCGCAGACATTTACCAACTTGCCTAACACTGAATCCCCTGCAACATTAAGGTGAAGACATCCTTCGCGAAAAGATCCCTCCTTTCCCCAGAAACACAAAACATCACAAACTGACGCCCTCCTCAAGCGCACTCTAATTCTAACCACCTTTTTAGACCCGCATCGTCCTACTGCAACCGACCATCAAACCTAGGGGAGAATGCCTCAAATCGCGACTTTTGACCTAGTGGACTTCAGCATGCACAGCAGTTCACGGAATCCGGTATCTTAGGACGTCCTGACTGTCACCACCGGAGATATTATTGCTATCTCGACAACCCACACCTCCTCCACATCTCCCACGATCCTATTAACCCTTTCACTAATATCCTCCACCTTGCTCCCGGAAGACCAACACGCGTACGTCTTCAGCTTCTCTATGCGACTGGAATTCCTGTCAACAAACCGGACAATCAAATCCCCCACCAGCAACACTTCCCTTTAACTAATCCCTCCCCACAGTCCATCTTCACTTCCATCCACCCCGACTGAAACCACCCGCTCTGACTGCCGCCCCTCCTCTGTACTCACACCCTCGCCCCCACGCCATCCAACTGATCCCACCCGCACTGCCTCCTCACCTGCCATCACACTAAAACTATTCATAGTCCAGGCCAGGACCACCACTACGCCCTTGTATCGGCAGCAGCCCTCCTAACCTCTTCCCACTGACTCTCACTTGCCCCAAGCCTCGCTTCAGGCTCAGCTAGTCTATGACACTTCTTACATCTATAATATACCCATCCGCCGTAGTGTCCTCAAAGCTCACCCCCTTAAAACTCGCCCCGACTTCAAAAACTCATCGAACGTATCGCAATCCTGACAGGCTATCATCCTATCCTTCCCTCCCATATCACCGCAAATAAATAGAAGACACAAAGTACAGAAGAATGAGAATAAGTAGGGGCCTACCAGAAAAATATAATGCAAAGAAAAAAAGGAGTAAGGGAAAAAGCACTCACTAACAATACCAATGCAAACACATACGGCTGGCGGAATACAAAAGACCGGCTTACCGAGTTATGCAACTCAGTCCACGCGACGAACAAAACAGATTAGCACAGTCCCACACAAACCAAAGGACACCATTGACTGAACATCATACAGCAAAATGGGTCTATGAAGGGTGAACTCAACACCAAACGGGATTAGCTTAGGGCATGATGCTACACGTCGAAGATAACGATAGGCTTCAACTTCCACACGATTACAAAGAGGATCAGACAAACAGGCACGAATAAAGGAGATCCCGTAGAATTATAAGCATTGAGAAATCTCACGGCCGGAAATATGCAAAAACACAGATCACACAAGATTAATATACGAATGATCACAAAAAATGCAGAAAATCAGTAACGAAACAGAGCGATTGCAAAATGTAACGGTCGGTGTGTTGCCAGTTGAAATATATCATTACCACCCTGTCCCTTTATCCAATGATGGTATTGATTGTGAAGTTACACACCCCTGTGCCCTGTTATACAATGATGTTATTGTTTTGTTCAATTTACACACCCATGTCCTGTTATACAATGAATGGTAAGTTTTGTTCGAATTTACACCACCCATTTCCTGTGATCAAATGAAGTATATTGTTTTTGTCAATAACACAACCCATTGTCCCTGGTCTACAATGATGGTACTGTTTTGTGCAAGTAACACATCCCATTTCCTGTATACACTGATGGTATTGTTTTGTCAAGTAACACATCCATGTCCTGGTATACATGATGGTATGTTTTGTGTCAAGTGTACACACCCATTTCCTATTTCAATGAACAGTATTGTTATTTCAAGTACCCACTCATCCTATTATACATAATGGTATTGTTTTGTCAAGTAAACACCCATTGTCCTGGTATAACAATAATGGTAGTGTTTGGTTGAAGGTACACACCCATGTCCTATTATACACTGACAGTATTGGTTTTAGTTCAATTTACACAACTCAATGTCCTGTTATACACTGATGTATTGTTTCGTTCGAGTTACAACCACACCCCTGTCCTGTTATAAAAGATTATATTGTTTTGTTCAATAACACACCATGTCCTGGTTACAATGGATGGTAGTGTTTTCGTTCAAGTTTACACCCCATGCCCGGTATACAATGATGCTATTGTTTTGTTCCAGTTACACACCCAGGTCCTATATGACAATGACCAGTATTGTTTGAGTTCAGTTACAAACTCATGTCCTATTATACAATAATGGTATTGTTTTTGTTCACGTGACACCCACCATGTCCGGGTATACAATGATGGTATTGTTTTTGTTCCAATTAACACCCCTGTCCTGGTATACAATGGATGTATTGTTTTGTTCAAGTTACCCACCCCTGTTCCTATTATACCAAATGACAGTACTTGTTTAGTTCAAGTGACACACTCATGTCCTATTTATACATAAATGTATTGTTTTGTTTAAGTAACACACCCATGTCCTGTATAAAATGGATTTTTGTTTTTGGGGGGGGGGGTCAGTAACACACCCATGTCCTGGTATACAATGATGGTACTTTTTGTTCATTACACACACACATGTCCTGGTATACAATGATGGTATTGTTTCGTTCAAGTAACACATCCATGTCCGTATACAATGCTGGATTGTTTGGTTCACGTACACACCCATTCCTATTATACCATGACAGTATGTTTAGTTCAAGTTACCACTCTATCCTTTATACAATAATGGTATGTTTTGTTCAAGTAACACACCATGTCCTGGTATCCAATAATTGGTATTGTTTTGTTTCAAGTTCACACACCCACTGTCCTCATTATACAAGAAGCTATTTGTTTAGTTCAAGTAACACACTCATGTCCTGTTATACATTATGGTTTTTTTCGTTCGAGTTACACACCCATGTCTGTTTAAAAAAATGATTATATTGTTTTGTTCAAGTAACACACCCATGTCCTTGTATACAATATGAGTGTTTCGTTCAGTTACACACCCATGCCCTGTTATACAATGATGCATTGTTTTTGTTCAAGTACACACCCATGTCATTATACATGACAGTATTTTTTATACAAGTTACAACTCATGTCCTATATAACAATAATGGTATTGTTTTGTTCAGTGGACCCCCCATGTCCTGGTAATCATGATGGTATGTTTTGTTCAAGTCACCACCAGTCCTGGTTATACAATTATGTTATTGTTTTGTTCAAGTTCACACCCAGGTCCTATTATACACTGACAGGATTGTTTAGTTCAGTGACACACTCATGTCCTATATACAATAACGGTATTGTTTTGTTCAATTAACACACCCATGTCCTGGTATACAATTATGGTAATTGTTTGTTCAAGTACACACCCATGTCCTATTAACAATGACAGTATTTTAGGGTTCAAGTGACACACTCATGTCCTATTATACGCAAATAATGGTATTGTTTTGTTCAGTACACACACCATGTCCTGGTATACAATTAGGGTATTGTTTAGTTCAAGTAACACACCCATGTCCTGTATACAATGATGTTATTGTTTTGTTCAAGTAACACACCATTTCCCTGGTATACATGATTGTAGGTTTTGTTCAAGTGTACACACCCATGTCCCTGGTATCCCATGATGTATTGTTTTGTTCAAGTAACACCCCCATGTCCTGGTAGACAATGATGGTATTGTTTGGTTCAAGTAACACACCCTTCCTGTTTGCAATTATGGTATTTCTTTAGTTCAAGTAACACACCCATGTCCTGGTATACCAATGATGGTAATTGTTTTTGTTTCATTAACTCACCCCATGTCCTGGTATTACAATGAGGTATTGTTTTGTTCAAGTAACACACCCTGGTCTTGGTAGACCATGAGGGTATTGTTTTTGTTCAGTAACACACCCTAGTCCTATTATAAATGACAGTATGGGTTAGTTCAAGTTTACGCAACCTCAAGGTCCCTATTATACAATCATGGTATTGTTTTGTTCAGTAACACAAACCCCATGTCCTGGTATAACAATGATGGTATTGTTTTTGTTCAGTCACACACCATGTCCTGGTATAACAATGATGGTATTGTTTTGTTCAAGTTACAAACCCGGTACTGTCACATGAATGGTATTGTTTTTTTCAAGTTACACACCCATGTCCTGAATACAATGATGGTATTGTTTTGTTCAAGTTACATACCCATGTCCTGTTATACAATGATGGATTGTTTTGTTCGTTACACACCCATGTCCCCTGATCCAATGATGGTATCTGTTTTGTTCAGTTACCACCCCTGTTCCCTGTTATACAATGATGGTATTGTTTTGTTCAAGTTACCCCCAGTCCTGGTATACAATGATGGATTGTTTTCGTTCAAGTTACACACCCTATGTCCTGTTATATCCATGAGGTATTGTTTTGTTCAATTTACACACCCTTTCTGGTATACAATGATGGTATTGTGTTGTTCAGTAACACACACATGTCCTGGTATACACTGATTTAGTGTTTTGTTCATGTTCAACACCCATGTCCTGGTATATATGATGGTATGTTTTTTGTTCAAGTTACAACACCCATTTCCTGGATACATGATGGTCTGTTTTGTTCAATTTACACCCCTTGTCCTGTTATACCATGATGGTATTGTTTGTGTTCAGTACACACCATGTCGGTATTCAATGATGGTATTGTTTTGTTCAAGCTACACACCCATGTCCCGTTATACAATGATGGTATTGTTTGGTTCAAGTTACACACCCTTTCCTGGTATACAATGCTGGTATTTGTTTTTGTTCAAGTTACCACCCATGTCCCGGTAACAATGATGGTCTTGGTTTTGTTCAAGTTACAAACCCTGTCCTGTTTACAATGATGGTATTGTTTGTCAAGTTACACACCCCTTCCGTATACAATTAGGATGTTTTGTTCAAGCTACACACCCATGTCCCGTTATACAATGATGGTATTTTTTTGTTTAGTTACACAACCCATGTCCTTTCTCCATTAGTACCACAAAGCTGTTCTCCTGAAGATCAGTCAATATCACATTGCTGCTGCCATCCTTGGATACCTAGACAGAGTCTTAGAGGAGAAAAAGAGAACATAATCACTGCTAAAACCTCAGCCTCCAGTGAGTAGTGGATTCAAACTGGGTGAGTTTCCATGCAGCCATCAAAATATTCCAGAAAAAGCGTCAATGATTTGAAAATAAATGCCATCGTTAATTACCTCCTCTACAAGGTGTGCAACCTTCAGTCAAAATTACAGTACACAATTAAATCATTTCTATTCTTGGGTGAGCATCCGCCAATTTTCAAAAAGCAGCCGGCCGCAACAGATTATATGTTTTGCCACGGGGACTATTTCCACAAATTACAAATTTTAACCCAACATTATCGTTTCAATGGTGTGGTTTTTTTATTTTAGTTCTTTATCAGTCAATTGACAGATTAGTACAGTATGAGTAGCTTTCTGGAAAGGATGACATTAAATAAGGCTTGAACTGAATGGACTTTCATCGTGATTAATATTGTAGGGAAACGTGTGTGTTCGCTGGAGAACAATTCCCCACGTAGAGTCCAAAGTTGATTTCGGCATATATTGTCAGTGACTGCAGATGGACATGCATGGGCCACATAGGCCTTGTAAGGCAGGCCAGGATCAGCCTGTTTCCATCGATGTTACACTGCATAGCTAGTGCACTGTGATTACGGCCACTCTATTGAATTTTACACTAGTCAGCGACATCTGTATCATCTCGACACACACTTGAATTGCAGTGGGGCTTCTGTATAACACTGTCCATAAACGCTGAATTATCGGCGCAGTTTGTCTATCTCCGATGAACGATGCTGCGATTCGCCTAGACCCTCAGTAGGCCCACATACGACTCCCTGAATGAATTGACTGGATACACAGGATA
Source organism: Sclerodactyla briareus (assembly GCA_026419785.1). Classification (NCBI taxonomy): domain Eukaryota; kingdom Metazoa; phylum Echinodermata; class Holothuroidea; order Dendrochirotida; family Sclerodactylidae; genus Sclerodactyla; species Sclerodactyla briareus. The sequence goes on from JAODTK010005719.1 coordinate 62,528, forward strand.
GTTGATACAACTGACAACAATTATTTTAAACTCAGGGTTTTCCCCTGATTTTTCCATGGCCAAATAAATGATTTCCATGACCTTCTCCATGACAACCCCCATAGAATTTTCAACTGAACATCCAAAAAACCAAACCAACACACAAACAGCTGTGAGAAGCCACGTACATCACTTCATGGAAATTTTCATGACTTCTCCATGGCTTGACAACTTTTCACTGAATTTGAAAACTCATCCAGTCCTGGATTTTTTATTGATGAAATTCCATCACTTCTTCCAGTTGTTCCATGCCACAGGAACCCTGTTAGCAGTTTTAGCAATGATTCTATGACAGTCAAAACATAAATAAAGTTTCAGGCCATGTCTTACTCCAGGTTCCATACAAAACAAAATTATTTGTCATTAATGTGACACAATGGGTGTAGTCGGGTGTACTATTCAGGGGTCTCCACTGACATAATCATTACCCTGTTGAGACGGCCGGTGAACCTTTTTCACTTGATCATGAATCGAGCACAGTGTTAATATACTTCAGTAAGTAATAAAATGTGATGAATGTACACTATCAATTTTACCGTTGAGCCATTGGAAATGGTAGTGCTTCTCCTGCTCTGACTTGTTGAAGATGGCCTCAAATGGGTATTCGTTGATCAGGTAGTACCCTTCACCTAGTGAAAATGAGAGCAAATGCTGTATTGTGATATCATCGACGGACAGCAGCTGACCCGAGAACACCAAAAACACTCATTACGGCAAATCCCCATCAGTTGGAGCCTCATTCATGGAGGTGGGACAGACAAGTGATCTTAGGCCAATTTTTTTTTACAATCTTACCCATTTTCACTTTGTGTTCGCAAGTCATCTTAATCTAATTTTTTCAATTGCGACCCCAGATGAACTTTGACCTGGCTCCAAAAACAATTACGATTCAGGTGCCATTATGAAGAACCCACACTCTGAGGATTATATTTTATAGTTTGTTCCACCCAGGTGGAGTCGAGTTATCATGTTCCCAGCCAAAATTGGCCAAACATATCTGAAACAACAATAGGGTTCCTGTAACCATCCATAATGCTTTTGTCAGTTGTAACATAACCATGCTCCCTCCGATACCCAAGGATAGTGCGGACTGTAGCGGGATGTTATTTCCAAAACTATAATACGAGTGTCACATCCACAGCAACATTGGGAATACACCCTGGAGTATATAGCGCTGCACCTGTTCCACGAACATCCCCACTAAACTAGATGCACGCATTGCACACTCCTTACATTCCTGGGATGAATTTATGCGAATCCCAGGACATATAAGGCCAGTCCTTCTCCTCCCCTCCACGTAGCAGGAATGAAAACTGTGAACATCCCCAGCCAATATCTTAGCCAATATTGCCTGGGTATCATCTCTGGGCATGATGGATCACAATTGACGAGGGCAAAGGAGAACTGTATATACCAAATTCCAGCTCGATTGGACTGAACATTCTTGATTCTTGATGACCTCAGATGACCTTCTGAACCATGACCTCATAAACATTTAGGGTCAGTACCTAATATGGGGAACCACAATACCAAGTGAGCGTTGATTGATCCAGGTAGGGTAAAGTTACCATGTTCACATGCCAAAACTGGCCAAGGTATTTACTGATACCTCACAATTTTCAAATTTCACACCAGAAGCAATACGGCGCTCAGATTCATACAAGTTCCAGCATGATCCGACCAAGCATGCTGGACTAACTGTATTCACATGGTTCTCAGAGTGACCTCTGTTGACCTTGACCTGACCATGCAACGAAACAATAGGATCCATGTACTTATTATGGGGAAACCCACATACCGGGTTTGAACTGGATCTATCCAAGTGCGTTTAAGTTATTATGTTCACCAGCCAGTCATGGTGCCATAACAGCATAGATTCCTCTGACTTGGCCAAGGAATAAAATTTTTATTCTTTACATTTGGAAATGAAAACATCCTTGTCAGCAATCTGGACAAAAATTGAACCATGCTGTCCATAAGGTAAGCTTTGGTAAAAGAAAGCCTTCATTTTCATGGTCTTGTATCCCATGAAAAATGCTGAGATTTTGATGCAGCACAGATGGTGAGAGAATGGTTGTTTGGGAGGGGGGGCAGAAGAGGCAGGCAGGTATATCGCTAGAATGGAACATAACGGCTAGTTGCTAGAGGAGGGGCTATATCACAGTATAAGTAGAGCATGGCCTGTATAGATATTGTGTTCAACATGCTCAAAACTGCACTGGGTGGGGGATCCAATTGATTTGGATCATCCTGGAGCCTGGAAGACGCCTGAATTATTTTGAGTTGGGGTGGAAAGGTTTGCTGAGAGGGGTGGACCTAGCATGGCTGGGGGGAGAAGTAATAGCATGCAATATCACAATCAACTGGTGAACACTATTAGAAACAATCCCCTTCTGGCAGCTGGTTGCATCCGTCCACAGTATTTGGGGTAGTTGTGGATCGGGTCCACCATGAGCATCAGGGGAGGAAGTTCATTATAAACCGTGTGAAACATGAAAGTACCATTTTAGAGCATGCAATATATGTTGGTGCAATATAACATTGATGAACAGATGGGTTCTCAAGTGCTTCGAGATCGAGCTAGGAACGATGTTGCTCATGGGCATTGGTAGCCAATAGACTTCTTTGATACCAGTAGTAAACATAATCACAGGTAATAACAAGTATTTATATTACTGGTGCATAAACATTAATGAACAGTGCTTTTAACAGCTTCACCACTTGATCAGGTATTATGGTGCATCATGGCTCTGTCAGTTAATAAACCTCCATCAATAACACTCACATGACTATAGGTGATAGATATAGCTGATGCATAAACATTAATGAACAGTGCTTTTAACAGCTTCACCACTTGATCAGGTATTATGGTGCATCATGGCTCTGTTAGCCAATAAACCTCCACCAATAACACTCACATGACTATAGGTGATAGATATAGCTGGTGCATAAACATTAATGAATATAGTGCTTTTAACAGCTTCACCACTTGATCAGGTATTATGGTGCATCATGGCTCTGGTAGCCAATAAACCTCCACCAATAACACTCACATGACTATAGGTGATAGATATACTGGTGCATAAACATTAATGAACAGTGCTTTTAACAGCTTCACCACTTGATCAGGTATTATGGTGCATCATGGCTCTGTTAGCCAATAAACCTCCACCAATAACACTCACATGACTATAGGTGATAGATATACTGGTGCATAAACATTAGAGGCCAATGGTCATGTAAATATGACTTGTCTTCTGGTACTTTCCACTCCTCACATTTAATGGCAGACAATTTCAGCCAATTCAAGCCGATAAGGCACAATATAAGCTATTGCAAAATTCGCCTGAATGACATCATGGGCAGAACCACAGGATCCATTGTAATAGAGAATCAATGTAGACTTTTTTAAAACCACGCGACAAACGAACTATAGATGGGATCTGAATGAAAACTTACAAATTGTTCACAAAATATTAGGTAATAAACTTATTCATTTGTGATCGAGTGAATACCTTAAGTCGTATTTCTGTTATCATAATGCAAAAAAGAAACATTTACTGTGTACAGTCCATGGACAGCCTCTGAATCATTCCTACCCGTGATGTCATGATGTGACCCCCAAATTTGGGGTGTGGGGCTTTGAGATGCTCTCTTTTTAAGCTTTTCTGCTTTGAAGGAATCTGAGACATGACCACCAGCCAACAAGCAGTGCAGCACTCTCAAAGGCTTCACCACTAGATCAGGAATAATGGTGCAGCATGGGCTTCGGGAGCTAATAAACCTGGTGCGGTTGGAGGGTTAGGGTGTTGGTAGGGGGTTGGTAGGGGGTTGGTAGGGGGTTGGTAGGGGGTTGGTAGGGGGTGGGTAGGGGTGGGGGAGGGGGGTGCTGTGCTCTAATTCTCTCCCTGTCAAGTGTCATCCCCTTCCTCATCTCAAGTCAGTTTTTCTTATTTCCTAAAATATCAGAAATAACTATCAGCAATCAACAGAATTCTGTAGTACTGGACGGCATTATCCTTTTTTTTTTAAAACTAAGGACCAGCCACATTTGCATTTTCACTCCTTGGGTCTCCTGGGGGAGCTAGAACTGGGGATAGGGTTGGATTGAACTAAAGATGAACCTGATGTAGTAACAGTATAGTATTTTTCGAGCACGATGTAAATCTCAGAGAAAAATGGGAGGTTTAGACAGAAAACAGGTAGTCTTAGAGTTATATAGTATTAAAGTCTTCACCATTATAAACTGTAGATGCTCATGTGCCAGTAACAATATATCACATCAATTATGAAGAATTGTTGTAAATAAAAAGGACACACTTGCTGTACATGATGGATCCAATACGTATTTGTCAATTGCAAGACACACCCCCTATACCCCTGACAAGTGAGTCATTGTCAGAGGTGGGTCATACTATTCTTGTAATTGATGCACCATTCACCTTGTCGACTTGCATTTCCCGAGCCACCTGCATTTATTGCAATATTCTCCATATCATTCGAGTGAAAGAAACACCCAAAAGTCAGCTTGGTGACTGCCCATCAGTGAAGTGACGCAAATTGAGTCACGTTGGTTTTAACAATGACTTACCCACCCTACATTTGTCTGATAATGCCTAGAGTATCGTGGTGTGCTATGAAATAGATGAGGGCATTATCTTGGTCTGCTTAAGGACAACTGCAGGCTCGGATTGAACAAAGGTTATATCATGGAGAATGGCAAACCATATCTATAGGTCCAACCCAATTTCAATACAATGTTCCTTTGTGGAGTTATTGGCCAAAGTTTGGTCCATTATGCAGAGAAAATGGGGAAAATCCCAATTGGGCAATAACGCATGCCATCACACTTGGACAACTTGGGAAGTTGGACATCATTCATTATTGCATAATGGAATGCTTTCCGATCTTGCGCAATACACACGCACAAACTTTGAAGGACATGTAACTCAATCCATAACAGAAAGTCGTATGAACCTCGGTTTTGGACTGATCGGCATCCAGTCTTTCTCCAGCTAATATATTAGCCTCTTTATAATTCATCCTGCAGCATCCTGCAGTTGTCCTTCAATCTAGTGAGCTTAGGTTGTCGTACCAGACCAAAACCCACATGTGCCATATATTTATAGATATATATATATCACATATAAGGGGGATCAGTATTCAGATATATAGATAGCTAAATTTCACACAGATAGTATACTCAATTGTCAAATCCGCCCATCACATTGTCAGAGCAAGGAGTGCCCTGTACTTGTTACTCAGGGTAATTATAGGCACTACGGTAAATAATGCATAGGTCAAAGCCGTTATCCATCCCAAAAATCATTTCCCAGCACTAGCTGCTGGCTTGACTGCATGCGAGCAGGCCAAAGAACTGCATGAATCGGCAATGCAAATAGGAATTAAAACAAGTTGTGGCTGAGTGTGTGTTTGTGTGACATACACACCCCTACACCCAGACGGAGTGTGGCATTGGCAATGGTGCAATTCTTGTTCATGCCTCACGCTCCCGAGAGGCTCAAGCTTAGATGGCTGACAGCTCCTCGAAAATGGCCCACTTACAGCTAGGCCAAGCCTTTTCTATTACTGTGTTCCTTTGAAATCCTGCCCAGGGTGCTTGCAAAAACTTTGAAGGGGGCGCTATCTGGAGTAACACAAATACAATTACAAAGTATAGCTATAGCAGCCACGTAAGGGTTTTCGCAACTGCAAGAAATATATTGATGGGGAAACACGATGATGGGATGATGATGCATGATGGGATGATGATGCATGATGGGATGCACTTTGATCTTGTGCAATACGCGCATGTGTCTGCTGGGAAGGCACGCACAACCGTGTGAATGTGATTTCTGCATATATTCTTCAGTGACTGCAGGGATATGAGATGCATGGCCTGTTCACTGGCTAAAACACATGCACAGCAGTGCCAGTATTCAGCTATACGGCATTCCAGCCACTCAATTGTATTGGACGTGTATAGAGCTTACACCAGTGGATCTCACCACTAGATGGCATAGGCAATGTGGGGAGGGGGGGGGGGGTTACCAAGACAACTGCCAGAGAGGCCAAGTATGTTGCTGTGGAACATGCTGAGACACATAAGGCCAGACCACCCCCTCTCACCCCACTCCCAGCTAATTCACGATAAATGTTATTGCTCAAGGAAATACACAGTCCGGCTCATATAGTGACGGCATGGGCAATAAACTTGAAGAGGGGGAGCAGTGGAGTGAGGGGGGGGGGGCAGTGGGGGGGGCAGTGGGGGGGGCAGTGGGGGGGCAGCAAGGCTGTCGTGTATATCCCCCGTGGTCAAACATGAAATATGGGGAAAGCTCTTTGGAACTGTCAATTAAGGTAGAGCGTCCCGGACTCCGGCGGGCCAATGTCTTATTATTTTTTCTACCCTGCCCTCTTGTGATGTGGCTGCCACATGCAATGGTACAACCAATGAAGGGTTTAGTGGGTCACGACCTCCGTCAATTGTTTTGCACACACGAAAAATCATCCATCGCTGCTTTGAACCCACACCCTAACTTTCACTTGATCCCCTTGACCGAAGGTCATCCATTCGAACCACTACCATTCCAAGTACTATTTCCAATTGTGCAGATAGTGTGCATTAAAGAAAAAAAACAGGCACTATAAAAGTATGTTCTGCATTAATTACCCCTGGATTCGGAAGCCTGATGAAGAAAAAAAAAAAAAACCCGCACAGTGATTGCCAAATTGTCGCAATGCTCAGTCCAACGTTCTCCAGTCTGTGCCTGAAAACAACATTTCACTGTGATTACCTAACAAAAAAAAATTTCCCACTGGAGTACGTGCAAATTTGACTGACTGTAAAGCCTCAGTACGTCTATCCGCCACTCGAGGTAGTGAATGCCATCATATGGTGCTGCTTGGCTGCCTGCGTGACATGGACAATGTGCAACAGATTACTACACAAGGTCGATGGTGGGAATGCCTTGTATTAATGGCACGCAATGGAAGCTATAGTTCCGATACAGTCACCCACAGTAATGGCAGTTTGGTTTAACTTCAACAACTACCTACCTATAACTTAATAACCCCCCCCCCCCCCCTCACACAATCATCCGGCTATACACCACCCTCTCCCCCCCTCCCCACCAGAAACTAGGGGCTTCCATACAATATTGTCTCCTACACAAAATATTGCAATTCACTGCTCTGGACAGTTAACATACTTTTGACCCACTCCCCATCCCGCCATAATTAGTTGGGGAAGTTGGGGAAGGGTTGTGAATACAGCCCAAAGAACGAACTAGAGTTATACTAGGTCAACTGCTAGTCAAACGCATTAAAAAAGGCGAGGTATGGAGCATAGTGAATTGAATGCCTTTTAGAAACTACAGTATAACAGTACATATTACTTATAAAATATTTAAATAGATGGATAACGTGGGAACTTCCAAGTCATATTGCAGTTCTCATGGCTGAGCCGAGTCCGTTAGTCTATGAACAGCATCCTGAATTATGGACAAGACATGTGCCTCTGGTATTAGGATGTTACTATTCCACCATCAAATGTTAGGGGTTGCAAGTGGGGTCGGTGCCCGACTGCAGTCCTAATGGGACCCTAGAGTGCATGGAACCCTGTTTATACCTAACCCAGATGATTGAAAGACATTTTTTTTTATGAGCGCGAGATGGGCTTAAAACCTATGATGAGGCCCGCTTGAGAAAGGGATGAAAGAGCTATGGAAGAGTAGTGAGAGACAGCTCGTTGATTCTAGACTTGAGAAGCTGAAGATTGTAGGAAGAGGGAAAGCAGACAGATGGCAAAGCATTCCAAAGGCAAGAGGTTCTGACAACGAATGAGGAATGAGAAACAAAGCGGGCTGCAGGGATACAAACAGTATATGGGTGTATGCTGCTTGTCAGCCGAGTTACCTGAGAAGGGATGAAGGGTGGGGGCATAATAGAGCTCAGCTCGGAGGAGCAGTGCCAAAGATGTATCGATAGAAAAGGGAGAGAGCTGCGACACATCTACGTGTGCAAGACTTGCAGAGAAGAAGTCAAAGAAATTGGATATGATGTGAGGCCTGCATAGGGCCTGCATATGGAGAGAGGGGATCACTCTCGACATGCAGTGGCATCCAATGACCATAACTGAACCCCCCTAAACCAATAACAACAACATTGCTTACTGCGCAGGCCCATAGGCAATAGATGGTGTGGGTCATCTTTCCCAAGATTCTGGACCTTTTTCGCAAAATTGGGCTCCCTTCATTTTCCTGCAATTTGAGGCATGATTCCTTGTCCAACATGTCAACCATAAAATAGTGCTGTTCTATTGAAACCTTGGTAAACACTAAATAATATGAAGGAGAAGAATGATTGTGCTGGACTCGATATGAACTTCTGAAAATATATTTGATATTATCTTGCCTCTTCAGTATAAGAAACTGGGAATGCGGACCATTCACAATTAGGGGTGGGTCGTTCCAATGCTCCACCTTCTCCCCCCCCCCCCTCCACCCCCTCCCCCCCGGCTATAGGACTGCTGCCTGATATACCCACAATGAGGTGGGTTGACATGCACCAATAAAAGTTGGGATGGACACGAGTGAGTGATATACCATCCCACTGACAGATAGTCGAAAGCAGTCGGGAAAGCAGTTGGTCAGGCAGTGCATGATGAGTGAATGATGAGTGCAAAGGGGGCATGGTGTCATATCTGGTTTCACAGACGGCAATGTAATTAATAGGCCTAGAGGCCCGCTAACCATGAGGCCAGTTTGAACCTCTGCTCTTAACAGCATTATATCATCAAGTGATATATCAAAGCCTGAGAGATACTATGTGGATGGCATCATCTACCCTGAAAAAGTGAGGCAAAAGTGATGGCAGTCAGACACCTATTACAGGAAATATTCCACTTCAACGACCATGTGGGTGCTAACCATCAGGTAATTTCAACCCCGGACTTACAGCATCATCTCATCAAGTGAAATATAAATTAAAGCACCGAAAGATACAATGTGAATGGCATCATCCACCATGAAATGGTGAGGCGAAGTGATGGGTGCCAGAAGCCTTTTACAGAGAATATTCCACTTCACGACAATGTGGGTGCTAACCATCAGGCGAGTTTGAACCCCAGATCTTGAAGTATAAATCAAAGCCAGAGAGATACCATGTGGGTGGCATCACTACCTGGAAATGAGATGCCAAAGTGAAGGAGTACAAGCATTGAAGAAAAAAAAAAACACCTGCCCCAAAGATACATACATCGAAATACTAAGGTGTTATGTTTTCCTATCGTCATGAGGCAAAGAACAGATCCACTGCCTCTTCATTACAGAGAGTACTCCACTGTAACGACCATGTGAGGGCTAACCATCAGGTAAGTTTGAACCCCGGATATAAACAGCATCATGTCATCAAGTGATATATTAAAGTTCTGAGAGATACAATGTGCGTGACATCATCTACCTCAAAACGGTGAGGGGAAGTGAAAGGAGTGAAATGCATTTTCACAATTAACCTGCCTCAATTGGATGCATACATCCCAATACTGACAGTGTCATGTTTTTCCATCCTCATGGGTTACTGCTCTTGCAATACAGAGAACATTCCACTTCAAAGACTATGTGGGAGACCTTCATCTTTCATGTTCATGCCAGCCCATCATAGCCAAATGAACGAGAGACACAGTGAGTGAGATATGAGTGGGATTTAGGCATGGTACAAATTAACCTATTTATCTCCTAGCACCATCAGTACAGGCAGATGCTCTTCCCCATTCATAAGGGACACTCAATTTGATACCCGTGTGAGTGACACCATCTACCAAAGATGTACATGCGATTATAATATAGCTGATGGACCCTTGTAGGCCTATGCTTGGAAACAGTCTGGATGCATGAATGGCTGAAAAGCAAATATTGATCTGTTAGCACTGACAGTGCTACTCTCTGTGAGATGGTTACATTAACTATAGGACATATATTCTGATCATTAATAGCTGACACCATATGCCTTGGATGTGCATGCAAGCGAATATATATACAGCACTGATCAATCAGACACCAGAACGACATACATTGACATAGGGAGTGATTTGAGTGAGATAAGCATGACTACACAAAGTGGTTGCCTTCAATTATCCAGTGGTACTATATAGTTTCATATGTACATGCAAGCATGAATTGATTGGGTGAATGTAATGATAACACAGTGATTAGGGCAAGAAGAGTGGATGCAAGATGATTGTCCCCGCCCAAACAACCGTCCATCATTCTTTTTTGGAAGACCCGCACGCAGGAAAACAATGCTGGAACCATATCATGCGCATGTATAGGACCATTTAACTGTGCTCGTGTGACTTGGGTAATTTTGTTTTTACGGTAAGGATGACCAAGACAAGGGGACCCCCTACCTATTCAAGGCCTGGTAAGGGTGCAGACCTGGAAACTGCACTATTTGTCAACTGGGATTCATCCTCCATCAAGTACACAGAATAATGCTCTCGTCGGTACCATAAGTGTTTTGGTGCTGGGTGGGTGGGTGGATGGGGGGGGGGGAGGGGAGTCATTACATGCCAATTAACTGCGACATTCAAATTGTCTAACCCTTGTTTGTCCCTGCCCAAATCCCAATTGATTGATCGATCAGCCTCAATATTTCAACATTCAAGTTTCAGTTGAACAGTATGCAAGCAAAGTAAAGATGGACAAATGCAAGTAAGCTATAAATGGTCTCATTTGCCCCACCACAAAGTCTCAGAGGTATGCATATATGCAAGCAATATGCTTTGGATTTGACAGATACACGGATGGATGAACGCAGTGACTCTGATTTGGATGAGAAGTGATTATGCAAATGAATGGCATAATTAGGAGAACACACTTATTCACCAGCGTATTATTCTCTTTATATATTAATATATATAATAATATAGGAATATTATTATTCCCCTGTCAAGAAGGCAGCCGTAGAGGCAGAGCTTTTATTTATAGACACTCCAATGAGTGCCAATATATATTTGTCGTGCATAAGTGGCAAAGTGTCAATTCCACTAATTGACAGATGCATGCAACCAGTATTGCGAACCATAGCTCAAAATTTACCATGGATATGAAGATTCTAAAGCGGCATAAATATTGTACACCTTGCCACTCATGAGATAGATGATCAATCTACCCACATTCTGGCACGTAAGGTGGAATCCCCTGTTAACATGAGATGAGATGATCATCTCAGCAGATGGGTATACTCAACACTATTTGCTCCAAATGTGCCTGCACTTATCTTAGTTGCAACAATATCTCTGACAGATACCCAGAAACGTGGATGCACTGTGAGATGGTGAGATTAGGCAACACGGGAACCATTTTTGGGAAACGTGATGGACGGATTTTTATCTTATCACCTGAGGCAATCAAAACAGAAATGGGTTCCTGTAATCTGCGAATATGTACCCCATATCAACCCTACACCCAATATGCTAAGGGGTACGTATCAGCAGGCAATTACACAAATCCGGGTTGGTCACACCTTGCCATTCTCATTTACCCGAGTAAAGTGTCTTCATTATGAGGTTTAAAAACTGATTCAAAGAATCTTATTATCCAAAAACCTGCAGTGACTGGAGATCTATCAAATTTGTTTCAAACCTCGTATGTAGACACTTTGACTGGCTGGGCGATGGGGTGGCCAATGCGGATTTATGTAATTGCCAGCGATTACTAGTGAGCATATGGGGGGTAATGCTGGGTCTGATATGGATGGGGTAAGTATAGTATTTATGTGAGTCCAACCTATTAGAGCAAGCAAGAAGGCAGACTCCACTTTCCCCCTTCCATGAGGTAATCTTGAACAAAGCTATGTGACTATACTGCACCACCTTTGGACGTACATGCATGAAATGGAAACAATTCCCCTCGCAACCTCTGCATGCAGTGGCAGAAAACTCCCCAAGGGGGGCCAACGAAAATCCAACAAAGCACCAACGTGTTTGAGTTATCTAATGCCTTGAAGTGAAAAAAAAGAAATGAACCCTTTCTGTCATGCATGTGTCCGATTGGACACATGCAGATTGGCGTGACTGCCTCAATTTATATAAGAGCATGGTGTAGCTGAGTACTGCAAGTATGAGAGATTGATTCAGAAGGTAGGAAGTAGAGCTTAAGGAAGGAGGTAGGTTGTCTGCAGACACCAACAACCATGTAGGTGGCACCATAATGGTACATGCATGCAAGTGATACCAGGTACATCCCCAACTGGTATCCCAGACTACCCTACACTGTGGAAGGTACAGTAGATGGTCGAAAGCAGTAAGAAACCTCCAAGGAAGGGCATAGCTAGTGCATGAGGTCGGAAAATATGTCCCCCCCCCCCCCCCCCACCCGATACGTCACTGAATGCCCAGTTACCAAACTCCCCAACAATAATGGACACTCAACACTGACAGCATGGGTGACGCCATCATTTCTCAAGTCAACATGCAAGTGTATGCGTATACCTAGCTCCAAGGGATGGCCAGAAGACATAGAGTGATTTCGGTGCAAAAGTGTGATTACGAATCGGTGGACTAAAAAAAAAAAAAGAATAATAATAATAAAATGTCACTGATACGATGAAGGTGAATACTTACTCCGAAAGTTAAGGATGCAGGATATCGCATAAGGTAGAAGGTCAGTTTACGAGGAAGAAAGAGACGGAAATTATGATAAAATAGTGACCGAACTAACTGTTGGGGAAAGATGTGGAGAAAGAGGATTGAATCAGCCTCAACTACAGCAGGGAGGTCCATGACAAAAAGAGTTTTTCAGTGAGCAAGTCAATTCGGTTCCCGGACAACTCCCACCCCGACAATTCCCACCCAACGTGACCCTGACTAGTCCATAACCACGAAGAACTTCCCTGAGGGGGAATGGTCCGGGTGGGAATTGTCCAGTCACACAATATTCTTCTTGAAATTGTTACACCATACGCTATTTCACATAATTTATTTTATCTTTATCTTATCAACATGGTAATTATTTATACCACTACAATTTTTCAGTGAATTTTGTCGAATTCTCGCTCAAAAATGTTACACCGTAAGTGACGTTTCTACTTTATCATCAACATTGATCAGCGATGTTATAATCAGCCTTCAGCTATAGTCTGCCCCCCGGCTGACCCTGGTTCTCCCTGGGTTTTTTCTGTTGGATTGGAATTTTCAGGGATATCCTCCATCAAATCTGCAAGTAGTCAGATTGTCCTCAAGTCTGTAAGCTAATAGGTATGGTGTCGCATAATCATGGTACGGAGGCATGCAGATCCTAAAGACTGGGTAATTTGGGAGAATGATAGGGTTGCCAGTTCAGGGTATTGCTATTTGCCAGGGCTGCCAGATTGTGGGAATATGGGGGTGCGATGGTTGCGATATGGTAAGTTGAATATGCGGAGTAGCACTTGGGTAAGGGGTGTAGTGGAGGTCAGACAAGAAAACAAAAAAGAGATGGCAGTCATTATTAATACATAGAACGACCTAGAAAATGAGAATGAGGAATTACAATGGTATTAGTATAAAGGTGGAGAGTGATGCTGAAATGCTAACCTTTCGATCCATCGGGAAGAGGGACAGATGGCATAAATTAGGCCAGTACGGTTATAGTTATGGGTGCACGCGTCTGAAGTGGGAGTGCACGATAGAGTACATAGAAGCTGCGAGCCTTCATAACGGTACTGACATTGCAGTTGCCTAGGAACTCTTGGCAGTCTCTCTGATCATCAAGTCCTTCCCCCCCCCCCTTTCAATCCCCTATGGGGGGTATAATGCTGTGGAATGTGATGGTAATAGCAGTGTTCATTTGATGTGTATTTGGAAAAGACAGAAACACGATATACACATCCCCAATGTGAGGAATCCATGATTGTATTGCTGTATACCATACTTCAACTGCATACTGGCTGTCAGATTAGACTTATACTCAGGGGCGTATCCTGGACTCTTCCATAGCTAGGGGGGGGGAATGACTGATCACCATCCTTGAGAAGGGGCTGATTAGAGGGGGGTCTCCCCCCTCCTCTTTGGAAATAATTTGCTTCTGCAGTTTCGCAGAAGGGCGCGGAGATGCAAAATGGCGCTGTGCAAGGAGAAATGTCAAGCCTGCTCTGAACAATTTCTTTTTTGGGCTAATTGTTTTGTTTTGACTGCCAATGGGGGAAAGGGGGACATGCTTGTTGTACCCCCCGGATCAGCCTCTGTTGTGCCCTCACTCACGAGTCTGTTCTGAAACATTTCTAACCAGAAACTATAATGATATGGGGGAGAGGTAAATGGTAGAGGTAGGCATTCATAATGGAAAGGAATAAAATAGAAGGGGCGCAACCTCTGATGAATGATCTGGTGGGAACTTCTCTTAGCTGGAACTGAAATGTAGACGGTGTGGTGGATTCCTAACATACATTCAAATTAGCAACCTAATTTGATTATGATTTACTCATCACTTGGGAAATGAGATGAAATGAATTCCGGTACCGCTGTTACATTATGACACTGCACTTTGATTATTTTTCTCTCAATTATTACCTGATCATTAAAATACAGGGTCAAGTGCAAGGATTGCCTTCGATGCACGAAGTATACAATTAATAATTGAATTTTCTGACATAAAAGCATTATCTGCCTTTTGTGATTTACCTAGGGAGTAATTATTCCTTCAATTTCTGATATCAGTTGATAGAATTAAACTCAAACTGCAGGCTTTCCTGGAGAGATTCAAAACCAGATTTCAGATCTCATTGCATGGACACACAGTCAAATCCAAAGTGTCAAGTTTTTTTTTTTTATGGTAGCTGATTTCACGATTTCTGATGAGGATTATATTCTTTATCCATGGAGAAACATGAAGGGGTGAAAAATACTGACTTTCAGAGACAATGATGGCAACGGTCACAATGGCGGAGCAGATGAGTATGATCACGATGAACGATATGATCATGCCACCCCAGTTCTTGGGACCTCCTGGGTCCGTCCCACCAGTTCCTGGAGGAAAATAAGAGAAATGGTCAAGATATATAGCAAATTCAGAATCCCATAAAAAAATACGACAGAGCTAGGCTTCAAATAGACTTGTCGATCATTTCAAAATTAACTATACTTGTCCTGCGCTTCAATTCTATTTTTGTTCAGATAAACTTGCAATAACAACTCAAGGTGGAAAATATATACATCGTATAATATACTCTGACCTCTGTTACAGCTAAATGAAGAAAAATAGCCAGAATCTCACACTGCGCTGGTGAAGGTTTTCATACCTGTGATCATCGATTTGTGTGTTCAGACATTTCCCATCTCGTGTGACTGCTGAGGACACAGAAGCACATAACACCATCAGACAACAGGCCGCACGCTGCCAGTGAACGGCGGGGGGGGTTCCAAGATCCACAAGGGTTAATAGACATTGTTATATTCACCTGGATATTGACACTGAATATCGTATCGTGATCCGCTGAGGGGACCAGTACATCAAATTTGCTTCTCCTATTACTTTTTATTTGCCTAAGCGCAGAAGGAATCACACGTATCCTGCATTGTGTATGTGTGTGCCTGTATGAAGTGATTAAGTGATGCTATTTGTGAGAAGGATATTATGAAGAATGCAAGCATCCATGAGTTAAATTGGACCTGTAAGTTTACAGCTATGAAGAGGAAGAATTCTATTGTTTTGGATCGGGTCAGAGGATGCCTAAGGTCAAGAGATATCGAAGTGTGGGGAAAGCTTGTAAACAAGATAACTGTGCAACCAAACAATGTAGAGAGCTTATACTTGGCATGAGGTGCTAGGGGAGTAAGATGCTCTATGTTGGGGGCCAGTCTTAAGGTCACAAAAATACAACATAGATCAAGGTCTGAGAGGCTTGTGAGCATGGTAACTGTGCAATGAATTTAGAGAGCTCACACTATGCATGAAGGGTTGCTATATATGTGGAGAAAATTATCCCTATCAATCAGGGGTCAGATTGAAGCACAGACACCATAAGGTCTGCCTATGCAATTTTACAGTTCCATTGAGGCAGAAAGGGAACCGCACAAAAACATCCCTGCAGTCATGATGTGGCAAATTAAGGGACCACCGAACCCTGGAGGTTCTAAATTGCTATGCAGTAACATATCCCTTGTGCTGAATTTGTATATAAAATATATCACTGATTGCTGGATTTGATTTCTTATCAAACATCCACCAAATGTTCCTATGATGATAATATAGGAGAACCATACAGACATACTTAACTTCAAAAGGTTGCCCGAATCCCCCCCCCCCCCCCCCCCCCCCCCCCCCCCCCCCCCCCCCCCCCCCCCCCCCCCCCCCCCCCCCCCCCCCCCCCCCCCCCCCCCCCCCCCCCCCCCCCCCCCCCCCCCCCCCCCCCCCCCCCCCCCACTCACTATGAAATGACGAGAACTTGCGTGTTTGAATATACTGATATTTCTATATAAAACTGCAATTAATATACTGAATTGTGCCTTGTGAGGGAAAGAGAGCCACTGGACTCACACACCTGCCTGCCAGGGTTAAACTCCCACCATACATGAAACACTCCCGAAGAGCGAGGCTATAAGCCCTGGGTACTTCTATACATGCAGCCAAGGACCCCAAACATAACAAAAGGGGTCCACTATAGCAATAGGCCTCCTCCACACACCAACTTGAGATAGGCCATAACGCCTAACTACACCAGAAACCCAGTGGATGCTCGTGGGGGCTCTCATCACCCGTCTTCTGTGCATGCCGCAAGAAGAACTGCTGCGCATTGTACGTGACCTATGAAGAAAGACGAGGGCTCAAAAAACTCCCCTTACACAAAGTGGTGAGTACTGCAGCATCATGTGTAGTCCCCCCATATAAGACCCCCAGAATAGACGTCACTTGTCACACGTGTGTCATAATAGGCCCAGAATCCACTGTAGTGAAATATTATAACAGTAATTACTGCAGTCCCGGCACGACCCCACGCCCCCTGAGTGACGCACTCAAAAAACTGAAATTCTGGCGTATCATTGACTGATCCTCTGTCGTGAGAATATGACTTACAAGGCACTGCATGGGAGTGACATACTGGTCACGAAACTTGGAATTCTGGCCTTACGGTTCGACCCGTCCTTATGACACCTACCTACCTATATACCCTATACTACCGATAGAAATGCCAATACCGTCTTCGCTCGTGATAGACGTTGCAGGAAGTAGGGGTACCCCGGGTCAGGAATATTTGGGAGAGGACTGAACAGTGACGCACATCACCAGTGGGCCGTGTGTTTGACATCTGACGCACATCACCAGTGGGCCGTGTGTTTGACATCTGACGCACATCACCAGTGGGCCGTGTGTTTGACATCTGACGCACATCACCAGTGGGCCGTGTGTTTGACATCTGACGCACATCACCAGTGGGCGTGGTTACATCTGACCATATCAACCAGTGGGCCGGTGTTTGAATCTGACGCACATCACCAGTGGGCCGTGTGTTTGACATATGACGCACAGCACCAGTGGGCCGGTGTGTTGAAATCTAACGCACGTCACCAGTGGGCCGTGTGTTTTGACATTGACGCACATCACCAGGGGCCGTGGGTTGGAAATCTGAGCCACATCACAGTGCGCAGGCGTTTGAAATATGCGCAACATCCACCAGTTGGCAGTGTGTTTGAAATCTGACGCACATCACCCGTGGGCTGTGTGTTGACATCTGACGCGCATCACCAGTGGGCCGTGTGTTCGACATCGACGCCAAATCACCAGTGGGCCGTGCGTTTGAAATCTGACGCACGTCACCAGTGGGCTGTGGTTTGACATCTGCGCCCATCACCAGTGGGCCGTGGGTTTGACATCTGACGCACATCACCAGTGGGCCGTGTGTTGACATCTGACGCACATCACCAGTGGGCCGTGTGTTGACATCTGACGCACATCACCAGTGGGCTGTGTGTTTGACATCTGACGCGCATCACCAGTGGGCCGTGTGTTCGACATCTGACGCACATCACCAGTGGGCGTTTTGTGTTGAAATCTGGATCCACGGGAAGAATTCCAAGGCAAATATTCCTGTGCTAGAGAAAAAGTTTTTTTTGAAGCTACATTGTATGACCCCGTATTTTGGTCCCCCAGGTATATGTACGACAGTCACTTGTAACAGGTGTTCATACAACTCCATGGAAGGCCAGATCCACTGTTATGAAAATATGACTTACAAGGTACTGCATGGAGTGACGCGCACCACAAAACTGAAATTCTGGTGCAATCATATGAGACTGTCCTTATGACACCTACCTGTACTGTGCTAGGGTGTATGCCAATGCCCGACCTACGCCTTTGCTCATGACAGACAATTTTGCGGGAAGTGGTGGAACGGAGAACACCCAACCCCCTCCCCCCCCCCCCCCCCCCCCCCCCCCCATGCCATCCCAGTCATAGGTAGTTGGCAATTAGGGGGACTGGACAAATATGCACATCGCCAGGACCCTCCTACCAAAAACTTTTTAACACAAAAAAAAACACTTTATACTGTTCGTAGAGTTAACAGGAATTGTTCTTTACCAAATGTTGCAGCAGCATGTATGTGTGATTAATTGCTTTTCTTGCCAATAAGGAGGGTGAGACTATGAATGAGGGCGCGCTCTTCTTGGGTTCGGACCTCACCCCTCCCCTCCCCAAGATAACAGATGCTGGATGTCCACTGAAGAGCCACAGCAGTTTTTCAACAGAGAGGACAGATTGGGCAGAGAAAAAGAAACAAAAACAGCTCATGATTGGGTGTAGAAACTATAGGGGCAACAATCTTGCGTGGTAAACATGCAGTCAAATGTGATAACGTTGAAGAAAATAGTTCTCCTCAGCAAAATTGAAGCTTTTATTTCACAATCCGGCCAACATTAATTCAACGAAATGAATTACCTCGAGTATAAAAGCTAACAGTGAAAACAGAATACAACAAAAGAATAATTGCAATACTTGTAACAAAAGGTGTATCTTACGCCATCTTCGTCAGACTGGAGTCGTCCAGGATTGTCTAGTGGTTACAGAGCACTCCGAAGCAACGCATATGGTGAGTGTTCCCATATATCCCCGAAATGCACAGATGTGTTTAGTGGAGGATGTAGCAAAGCCCTAAACGACAAATATGGAAATTTTCTTGGCCGGCCTCAACGGCCGGATTCGGTTGCACAAGGAGCAGAGGAGACGATAATTACGAGATGCCGAATATTCCACAGCAAGGAAAACCCTCGTTGAAATTTGATATTTGCAAACAAGTCTCGGGATCCTCACTGATGAATCTCAGCAGGCTGGACCGATCAATTGGGAGTATGCAACAGTCACCACGTGCGCATCGTCCCAGGAAGTGTGTTATAAAATATTACATCAGCCGATCAGAGGGATTCGTGTGGCTGGAACATAGATTAGGGACGGGATTCAGCACCAGGGGATTGGGGGATCAGGAACCTCTGAACGACACCCTGGAAGGAACAGCTAGAGTAGGAGAAAGGGTAGAAGGAAAATGAGAAATTACTAGATAGTTACATGGGCGGCAGAATATCAACCAATCGCTTATTGCATATAAATTTTTTCCCTTTTAATATAAGGTAGCCTGATCTAATGTGCGGAAAAGGGGTCTATCGGTATCCAAACTACCAGTATTTATTCTAGGACACCAGGCCCTACCCCATTTTGGGCAACTAAGGAAATTGCAATGGGGATCATTATGGCATGTAGATGCTCGATGGTTTGTGTGAACGCAGTTGTACATTGGGGCTGTTTGGAATTGGGAAAAATGCAACCCATCAGTGTCGAATGAAACACTAAAATCATACAAGGATTGCACAAGGCGCCCGTTAATTTAGACAATTAGTTTCACAATGTTTCTCCAGCAAACCAACCAAAATGGATTGGATCACAGGAAAAACATTGCCAGAGTGAAGAAAGCGATGCGAACCAGAGAAATCACAACAGTCGACTTCCTTGGCAAGTAATATCAAGAGAATGTTCACAGAAAAGTTGTTCAAAATAAGAAAGCACCAATGCAGAACAAATAAATCAACAAATGGTGCTCCTGCAATGCAAACCAAAATGGATGGTATCACAGAAAAGTTTGTCCAAAGTAAGAAAGACGACACAAATCAAATAAGCACAAATAGTCGCCTTCCTCGCAATGCAAACCAAAAGGATGGGATCGACTCAAACAGCTTGTTCAAAGAAAGAGTTTACCTTCACAGAAATAGGATAGGTCATCATCCTAGCTAGTATAATTCAAGATCTCGCACACTTAATTATGGCATGCACTGCCAGTGTAAATATATTTTTTTATGAAGTCAATATCAGCACATCGATTGAGGATAAAGAAGGGCACATATAAATTTGATATTCAATACAGCCTTTGAAGCTATACTGAAATGAAGTAATAACAATAGGGGTTTCTGGTGAACATTTTTTTTTTTTTTTTCATTTCTCTGTTCTCTGTGAAGATATCTGATTCCATTTGCGTAATAACCTGATAAAAGGATAAAGTTCAAACAAAAACAATAAACATATATTTGAAATTCAGATAACTGCACGATGGAAATATTCACTCGAGATGGTCCTAATTAGTTCAAAGATGATAGGGATAGTCGAAATATCTCTCACATGCCGATAAAATGTCGAAGGGGGGGGGCAATTAAAATACAGTTTGTGTATAAAATGATGGAAAATTGAAAATATGAGAGTATGACAGCCAGAAATTAATTTGTTTCAAATTTGTGTGGGAGAAACATGCTTTTTGTTACTAACTGAAGGTTGTATACTCTTCAAGGCTAGGCAATAGATGGCTTCATCATTTGATGCAATCAAATCACAGAGAGAATCCCAGACAGCCTAAGACTCAGCTGTCTCAGAAAAAAAAAAACTTTGGAATACAAGAACTAACAGATTTCAGGCGAATTTGAATTATGAGCAATGAGTCCAGGCAGAATCTTGATTCAGCAGGCCCCGGGCAATCTATTGGTAGAACAATACGAACCATGGATCATCGGCAATGGAATGTGTGCATAATTGAGGACAATCCACACGATGACAGCCGAGAGACCATTCACAAGTCAAACTTCTGAAAGAATGATAGAAATGAGACGCTGAGAGAGTCTCACTTCACATCAGAAGTCATGCCATCATAGGGAAAAAATCAATTACTGGGCCAAGCCTGAGAAATGAAGGTCCAGTAAGAATCATTCCGCTGCATGAGAAGCATGGCAATTATATTAGAGCATGGGGAATTGATGAAATGATAACATTCATAACCAAATCAGCACAAATCGCTAAAAACATGAAGGACTTGTCCGGCTTCTGCGAAGTTTACGTAGCAAAAATACATACAGGTGAGAGAGGTTATATCCCGGACCCATCCTTCAACAACACACCTCAATTGATGTGAGGAAAAGCAGCATTGACTCGCCTTAGAATGGCAAATTTGAAGACCCTAAAGCCGAGCGATCACCAATCGAGCATGAACTCCCGGCAATATAGGAGCCAAATAGTCCCTTGAAGACAGGGGAGCACTGGGGACCATTATTAAGGATTCGCGGTCGTTAAACGGGGCTTACGTGGGACGGACTAGTACAACCACATCAAGGTTCCCTCCCAAGGAGGCTGGCAAAAGAGGCCTTAATATATTCTCATGCCCGGCAATTTATTGTACACAACGCATGATGGAGCGGCCGGGTAAGACTTGCTCCATAAAAGCTGCAAGCTATCGATTCATATCATAATTCACTCGCAGGAAAACAATTAAATTCTGGCTGATCAACTAGCTATACTGGCCATTGGCAGATATACAATCAAAAGCAAAGTCCAGCCAAATTCATACTCTTTTTGGTGTTATTAGGTTAAAGAGAATGACAATCTTTGTGTATATCATTTGTTCCCGGTTTATAGCATGTTCCGTTGAGAGATATGACTTCAATTTCATTAAATTTGGGGTGATTTTTGGCAAACTGGCAAACTTTTCATGATGTCATCTACCAATTATGAGAAGTTTAAGATATTTCTTTACCATTCTTTAGAATTGGTAGATATGCGTTGTAAACTGTTGCCTACTTTGCGAGATTGCCACTTATCGGTGATAAATATCTTTAAAAAAAAAATTCATCATTATTATTACCAATCATGCTATTAACAGATTAACAAAGTTTGATCGGCATGATTTTCACTCACAATCATATGACATAATCTTTTTTAGCTGGACCTGCCCTTTATGAGACAGTCCGGTGGGATGCTACCAAAAAATATAAAAGAATTCCAACAAAGAACAATCGATGCCTTAGTTTGGATTGATATGACAGGGTCCAGCCCAGCCCCGTGCGAAGGGGGGAGGGGGTACGTTTTTCCATCACGCCTCTCATACGAGCCCCCAAACTATCCCTCCACACACAAGAGCCTCCAAACATATCTTCCCCAACACTACAAATTTCTCATTACCGCTTCCGGGGTATCGACTTTTCTCAATAACCTATCGCAATTATACAACCTATTATTCCAATTTCACCACCTCTTGAAACTGGAACCAGTTCCTCGCATGTTTCACTCTGGTTATTATTGGTAAGGCCGGGGGAACATATTTTAAAATGTGAGAAATGGTGAGTCTGTCATGTGGAGATTATACTGCAGTATGTGCGTTGGTTGCTGATGGTATCAAAGGTTACATTTACGAGGGCATTCGCAGCCCAAAAAAAAGTAATGTTATATGATTATGCATTGAAATTATATTCCAATCCAACTTTGTGCATGTTCGGTTTATAAATTACGGGTTAATTCAAAAGATTGATAATTAATCATCACGGCTAGTTGGTATTGCAAATTGGCAACATTGATGATGTCATATCCACCAATTTTTTTGAAGAGAGAGTTACGAAATATGTCTCAAACTTTTCTTATAATTGGTAGATATGAAATCATTAAAAGGTTGCCAGTTTTCTAAAATCACCGAATTATATGGAATTTGAGAAGGCCATATCTTCCCAACCGCAACATGCCTAAAACCTGAACAACGTGCTATTTTGAATGATTTTCACTTTCTCTTTAACCTTATAAAACTAGTATTAATTTGGCTGTACTTGCCCTTTAAGTGTATAGGAAAAAGCAACACCACCTCTACAGAATGTTGATTATTACACATTAATTTTATTATAGTCCCACATTTTTGGCAACAGTTAGGGACTCCCTGATTTCTCTGTGATGTGGACCAACTTTGAAGTCAACTCCCCCCCATAGCAACATCATTTTTTGAAATGAGTAGGTTCATAATCTCCTCATATTACCTAATATAATACCTATCCTGCAGTTGTCTTTTTTAAATATGCGAATGTTGAATGACAGACCAGACAGCCACAGAAGATACAATGATTTAAGCTATAGAACACAAGGCATGCATCCTCTATATGTACACCCTGACGTATGTACAGACCCTCCTTGGCCCATTGCGTACCCCCACTGGCGATCATACTCGTCCACAAACTATACGAATTGCCTCTAAGAAATTTATCCACGAGTGCATTCTCCACCGCTCAGACTCTCGCAAACCGCTGCATTGACCATGGAACCTGAACAACCACATTTGTGATTTACCGTCGAACTGTTACTAGTACTAACTAACTGATGGTACTGTCCTGTAGATGAAGCCGGCCTTCTGAGATCCATTTGTACCATAACAGCCTTGTTTTGTGTTTAATTGTACACCTCAATGTACAGTGGAACAAAACAACACAACAGTAACAAAGCAACACCTCAAGTATCGAAATCCATCCGGGTGTTAAACATCACAAGTTCACCGAACCTAATCATGAGTTGACCATATTGCTGAACAATAATCGATGGTGATCACCAAAGTATCGTGGAAATTTTCATTTTATTCACAAAATTAAGAGAGAGTCTTGTGGTGCTATGCCGAGGCAGCTATATTGCGTCAGATTTGCAGCAAAAATTTTTCCCAGTCAAACACTCACTATTCAAAGTGGCGAAAAATTCCTTCTAGACTCCCCGCACAGCTACTCCACCAAATTAACTCATGAGCTACCATTTGATTTGGTGCAACCGACCCACACCAAATGATCTAGCTACATCTCTGCAATAGTCATGTAGCGAATCTTCTTTCAAATGCACAAATAAAAGAGGGCATCTAAATCTCACCACATCCAGACTAAATTTGGAGGTTCGACTGTATTTTTGCCGCAAGTTGAATATTCAATCCTTCTAGACATTTGAGGAATCATGACATCATGGGGGGGGGCATAATAAGGCAGGCCAGTTGCCCCTACCTTCACAGTCATATGCGACATTTTTGCACCATGTTAACAGAAAGACAAACAATATTCCACGGAGAAATAACAATTTATTTCTTTATTAAAAATTAAAAGAAGATTTTGTAGGTTTTAATTCGGATCCCATCTACATTTTGTTTGTTACAAAAATTCCAAAGTACACATTTTTGCAGTGACTTGTCTTTAATTGGGGATTTGGGCAGTTCCCCCGTGTGATGTTGCCAGTACGTTTTGCATTATCTTATTTTACCTTTCGGTTACAGTTCCAATCATCTGAAAATCATTCAGAGTTTTGCAGTCATAATGTTACCAAATAGAACGTACAAAAGCCAGTCATCTTATTTAACAATGATTGTTGGCCTTTAAAACTAATGACCACACCACCATAACTCTCATGTTGAATAGACTAAGATATATTTGTCTTTTATCACTCATGACTCGCAGAGTATTCATACTACAGCTTGAGCTGCTCATTGCCAGGCTACAAATGACCGGGTCTGTACACCTCAATTGGTCAGTGCCGTCCCATGGCCGGGTTGCCAAACAAGGGGGGACGGCATGCCTCTGCATCAGGGAAGCTGCTCCTTTTCCCCATGTGGAAGTTTTTTTTTCCCATTTCGGTGAGCCCGAGTGGGTAAGCTTAAAAATCACACACGCCAAGGGCTGAGGACCTAGCCTTACAGTATATCTTTAATAGTGCAAATTCCTATAATTGAAAGACAACAATTTTTACCTCCATGCTTCCATATCATGTCCACAACTACCCAGTTACTCATCCACTTTAAATTCTTTCCTTACAACAAACCATGCAATTGTGGCATAAAAATAGGCCAGACAATATCATGAGCACATGGTCAGAGGGGGAAGGGTTCTGACCCTCAACCCCTTGCTCGCCCCCCCCATGCATACCCATGTTCCGTTGTATATAAAAAAAAACAACTTAACAAAGTTCTACGTACTCACCTCCATGGCACTGTCTGATGTCTCGTGACGTATGCTTTCCTGTGCTTTGGAACCCCCATTACATTGGCGATCCATGATCGTCTAGTTTAAATCCAACGGTATACATCACTCTGCCAGGCATAACAAATGTGCAGATTGATTACCCAGTTCACAGGTGTACAAAGCAGTTTCTATTGTTTTCAGTTCCTTTTCATCCATACTAGCCAACCACAATCTCCTCAGAGATCACGCAATGCAAGCATCCACGAGTACACCATGTAAAAAACCCCACACCGCAATTCTGCACACCCAAAAAAAAAATTGTTCATGTCACTCTACCATGCTATAACCATGCATTTTATATTCAGTCAGAGGCCTACCAGTGGAAGAATATACTTCCTCACGTTTTGACTACAGGGCAATGCAAACTGATTCCCAGTTGATTCAAATTCTAACGTGGGCACCTGTGATTATATCACAAATATTGTCATTTCCCTCATAATCCTCTGGACGGAGCCGCACATTTGCTGCAGGGTTGTGGCCAGGCACCTTTACATACCAACTGGTAGTTAAATCTCCCCTGAATCGGCCGTAAGCAACTAGTACAGTCCGCGGCAGCTGCATTTGAATCCGATGAGCAGCCCCTAAAAAATGTCAACACATGGCTGACCGAGTTTTATTTGGAGAAGAAGTCTCAATTGCGTTTGTTTGCGACTGTCCATCTTGATCGTATTTCATTTACATGACATTAGTGCGAGGCATATCCCAAAGGACAATTCATCTGTAGTGACTGTTCAAGCAAGCTCTTGTAACATACATCATATCACTTACAACTGGATGTCAACGACCCGAGTGCGTGTGAATGCAATACTGCTGACCGCTCACAACATCTGGCAACATTCCTGTGAGACGGAAAACATGGGCACGCCCAGCCACTTAATTAGAAAGATGGTGCTTCATATCCTAGCTAGGCACATTTGTGATGCTGGACACCAGGATAGGGAAAACTCACTTGACTAAGATGGTGACAAATCGCTAATATAAGAAGAAGCTTAGGGGAAAACACCGGGAAAAAAGACTGGAACAAGTTGCTCCGTTAAGGTATTGCTTTTTTTCAAGCGACGAATGGCTCATTGCTCGCTGTATCAAGAATGCCGTTTAGCATATCAGAGACAAATAAGGTCAATTATGGTGTGAAATGTCGGTGAGCAGAACATTGTGGTTGTGGCCGGCACCACAAGGTGAGATTTTCCCGAAAATTGAGAGATTGCATACTGGTTAAAAAAATGCAAAAAATTCTGACATTATGGCCATTCTTTGAAGCTCTTCTGATGGTTAGACCAGTTATATAGTAAGCTACAATTATTCACTCAAAGGAAGGAAGATTCTTCAGAAAGAAGAAACGACGGTGTCTTGACCCAACTGTGACGATAGGGATATTCCAGGCGTTGTTGTTGTTGGTGTGTTGCTAATGTGTGTTTTTTTTGGTAACCGAACGCATTCGGTGTTTGGTTTAACAAGTCCATAGCAGAGTAGCAGAATCCATCCACACTGATCCCAAATGCGTTCAATGCTTCCAACAAAATAAATGATTATTGAGTCAAACTGAGTGGAAAAAAGGATATATAAATGATACAATATCTGTTGGACAAACCATTAATAAATCGAAAGTTAATCCAATGAAGGCACAGTACAGTCTGGCGCAGTGCTGGATTACTCAGAGAAATTTCCACGATGGCATCGCAAACAAATTCAGTTCAGTTCAACAATTTAACAGAGGGGTAAGTCAGTGTGTCTTTAGTTCCATACTCCAGGGAGTCGTCGTCCTAGTATAGCTGTATTATGGTGGTAGTGCAGAATTTGTCCCGCTGGGGACAAGCCTTAGGTTCAGTGAAGCATGATTTAAATACTCACTTGGAGCATTTAAAGTCACTGTCCCATGCAATGGAGTAAAGATAATACCCTTGTTGTAACCCTAAGGCTTGCCTGGTGTTTAAACTCCTGTAAACAAACGTAAGTGGGGTTGATTTATGGTTGTAAAGAAAGGTTCCAAGATAACAAATCATGGCCATGGGGACATTATACCAGACTTAATTCAATAGGAGCAGATTTACGACGCAGGACATTTAAAGAAATTAGCTGGCTGGCTATAGCTGACAGTATGACCATCATGCCATTCCTATTTACAGTGATACAGCGTTAAAGCCGAATTGTAATATTAGCAAGAGCACAATTCATACATCAGGGCAGAAAGAAAGATTTAGTTTCTAGTGAAATGCAGTTCACATTTCAACTAAATCATTTTTTGTGACATAGCCTTGATAGCGCCATATTAGTGAATGCTGTAGAATAGGTCCTCTGAAATGACTTGCCTTCCAAGAAACTGAATCTAATTACTGCATGATCAATGATACTTTTTGACCCAAATATCACTTTGACTGGCTTATACTCCTACTTTCCATCAGCGAAGTATATGTTAAGTTTACATCCTCTTAAAAAATAATCTTAATTTGAATCAACCACAGTCACACCAAGATACAGTATTAGGTTGGCCAACAGTACACATTGACCTTGGCAGCACTATATAAAACCAATTAGCTTCAAATTCTTTGAACTAGCAATGATGTTCCTGAATAATGAACACATATTCCAATTCCAACGAGCCAACATTCTACAAAACTAGAGGTAAGTCCAATCCAATTGAATTGAGCACACCACATTTCCAGAAGATCTTTTTGACTGTTTTTGTTAATTCTTCCAAAGTGACAAAATTGAAATAACTGTCCCAGGGAAAAATTGCCCTGCTTCGAAAGCATCATGCTCCGTGCGTGTGATCCAACAATATGCACGAAATGTGCCAGGCTACATCCATGCCAACCTGACAAAAAGTGTTTTGTGAGGGACCCAGGTTAATGACATTCCTTCTAGGACCAAAGGCACTGAAAATCAACTCCGCAAAAATTGTGCGCCGGAAGTCAGAACTTGTTACTGCTCGCTTTCAACCATGGCTACATCTCAAATGAAGGTCTCTCTATTGTTGCTTACAGCCAATTAGGCAGGGGCTTGAAACTTGTGTTACATTAGCTTGCTCTCAAGATAGACTATATCAAGTTCTTTGTATGCAGTTATTCATCTAAGATTCTCTTTCCTTCCCCTAAATAACGCCGGAATCAATAAACAGACAAAAGACTTGCGACAGGAGGAAATTTGGGAGGCGATTGAACAAACCATCGATAATAGGTCTATGCAATTGATGTTTTTACTTTCGAATGGCCTTCCCACGAAAAAGTAGGGAAGTACAAACTTTCTCCAGTGCAATTAGGAGCAATGGAGATATGTGATAGAATTTATATGATGATTTGGTGCAAGCTACACGTGCACACATACGAGTGGCAATCAGTTTGAAGGATGCTACGCATACAGCCCCCCCCCCCGTCGGCCCCCTCCCCCCTTCTAACCAAGTGTAGTGCATTCACAATCGAAGGTCACCTGGATATGCTATGCTTTCCTCCTGCCTCTCCCACACAGCTTGCATACAGCGATGGTTGCAAGGGAAACAATAGACAATCGAATGTTAATGAATGATTATCCATGCATCCCATACATAGGGATATGTTCACTGTGCAAGCATGTGAATGGATGTTGTTTTTGATTGCCCATGCACTGCTATCTCATTAAATGCCCTTACCAATACGTGCACATCACAGGCCAATTCAAATCCAATGTGAATTCGAAGTTGACAGATGCCCTATGTGCAGAGCTAGCTAGTACTCTGCACAGAAGCCAAGGACAATTGAAGACGATCGGACGATTGACAATATTGTACAGTAAATAGCTACACTTCGAATAGAGGCAATTGGCAAGCCAATTGTAAATTGGTTGCAGACGTTTGCCAATTATGTTAAGCTAGAGTTACATCTGCACAGAAGCAATGATAAGTGATGTGAATGGATGCCTACAATGCGAATTGAACACTGCAGTTGCTTGTAGCTACAATCCTCGCAAAAATATGGACAAACCCGCTCACCCCGTCAATGTTGATGTATCATGCTAACACCGATCACCACACATTGATTGGGGGGAAGGGGG
Organism: Sclerodactyla briareus; assembly: GCA_026419785.1. Taxonomy (NCBI): domain Eukaryota; kingdom Metazoa; phylum Echinodermata; class Holothuroidea; order Dendrochirotida; family Sclerodactylidae; genus Sclerodactyla; species Sclerodactyla briareus. Next base: position 91,899 of record JAODTK010005719.1, read on the forward strand.
ATTAGGATTTGTCGGGGGGGTAATGTTCCAGCACCAAAAATAACAACTGATAGTACGTTTTCACTGTTTTGTCCCACACTTTTTTGCGAGGTTGTCCGAGCCCTGTCACAAATATATTCAGCGCATGATAGTTGTTCAGCGTTATATTAGTTGGATTGTGGAGCTGCTCTTGGGCTTTTCCGGGAATGGGCGACAATTGACGGAAAGGTGGGGGTGTTGGGTGGGGTGTTGGGGGATTGCTTTATTGAATTCTGAAGCAGGTTGCGAGTATAGCCATGGAAAGCTCTGTACGGAGGCGGCGCCACCGTTGGGGGGGGGGGGGTCCCTTCATATTTTTTACCTATCCTTTGTTAAAAAAAAAAAAAAAACAAAAAAAAAAAAAACGTTCGAGCGTGTTTGTTTTTGGTAGCTGTGGGTCTTATTCTGGTCTGCCCCTCCCCTATGATTTCGAACGCTGTCACCGCTTCGACCCCATGCTCTTTGACTCCAATGGGAAGACTATGTAGCGGTGATGTGCAATCCCACAATGTCCAAACATTTCCGTTTCTAATTACGGACTAATGTATTCCGTTAGCATGATATTATTAACTGGTCCAGAACCGATATGTTGTGCATCTCCTGGTTAGTCGGGTGAGCCTGAACGGTCAGCCACGGCAGAACCACACTATTGGAATGGAGGGTGGACGGTGCGCCATAAAAATAAGAAAGCAACTCAGGGAATGATCATCTCTTTCGTAAATCATGGTCCACCGATTGGAAAATGGGGAGAATAGAAATTATCATTTCGAGAAAGTATCTGAATATGTGTTGTAGATATATTTATTCAGTCCGAAACCAGTTGAAATGCATGCAAAGTAGGCCAATTAAGCTGGAGGAAAACGAGCAAATTGACGTTGGCTTACCGTGCGGCTAGCCGCATCAAGTCGCATTAGAAATAATAGGAAATCCTCGAAATTATCCATATAGCGCCCGCAGTAGCGAAACCACTACAAGTCGATGAGTTAATTCCATACCTATGAGCAATAATATAATACTCAGGCCCACCCATCTCCATATATTTAAGTCCAGAACCCCCCCCCCCCCCCCCCCCCCCCCCCACACCAAAGTTAAAAAGAACCAGATTTCCGCTGACAACTGTCGCGAAATCGAGTAATAGTCGCTGTCCCTTCATATTAGTACAGGTCTCGGACAATCCTCGCAAAAATACCTGGGACAAACCCCGTCCCCGATAAATGTTGATGCAATAATGCTACACGATCACCAACATGATTGCGGGGGAAGGGGGTTTTTTGATTTGTCGGGAGGGAACGTTCAGCACCAAATAAACAACTGAGGTAAATTTTGCACTGTTGGCCACTTTTGGCCGAGGATTGAGCTGCACATGTGCCCACAGAAGCAATTGGCAATGCAAGGTGAAATGATGCTGAAGATTGATCAATGTGTACATGCAGCTAGTGCAGCTATAGATCCACTGCATGCATGTGAACAGAAGCAATTGACAGTCCAAAGTGATGGATGCTTGAATGACCAGTATGTACCGTGCAGCTAGCTAACTGCATGCATGTGCACAGAAGCGATTGCCAAGAGGATGTACAGTGCGCTAAACTGCACCTGTGCACGAGGCCAATGACAGTCCCTATGTGAAACATATGCGAAGATGCCAGTTTGTTGATGCAGCTAGCTACACTGTATGCAGGTGGCACGGAAAGCAATTGACAGTTCCAATGTTACGGATGCTGATATTGCCAAATATGCACAGTGCAGATGGCTACACTGCAGATGTGCACAGAAGCAATGATAGCCCAAGTGAAAGGATGTGAAGATTACCAATATGTATAGTGCAGCTGGCTACACTACACTGTGCACAGAGGCCAATTAATTGACAGATCCAATGTTAACGGAGCTGATGATTGCTAATATGCACAGTGCAGGGGCTACACTGCAATGTGCACAGAAGCAATTGACAGTCCAATGTTTGAAGGGATGCTGGCGATTGCCAGTATGTACAGGTAGGCAAGGGCGATATTAATTGACAGTCCAATGTAACGGGGATACTGACGATTGGCCAATATCCACAGTGCTGCAGCTACATGCTGAATGTGCACAGGGGCAAGTGACATGCAATCCAATGTGAATGCTGGTCATCCACAGATGACCGCAATACACACAAGCCCAAAATCCTATTCCATACCGCAAGAAAGAATGGCACAGCATACCTAAGGAAGATAATTCATGAATTAGAATAAAAAATCCTGATCTGAAGTAATATATGAGTTCAAAATCACAATCCTCTAAAGTTTCAGGCACAATCTTCCAAAACTGATGGAAATATATACTGGAACAAAAAAACTTCTAGGTTGTCGGGAAATAATCTGCCCTTTTTGGCACAGTTGTACAAACATTTAGTTTTCAGTGAAATTGAACTACAATTAGAACAGACAAAACTAATGACTATATAAGTTGGCTTGAACGATTTCTGAAACTCTCGGCTTTCCTTTTTTTTTTTTTGCTTCCCTCCTTTTTTCCTCAACTAATCCAATAAGCAATAAGCAACTCTCGATCGTCCAAGTTCCTGGTGTCACGCGCACGGGCCACAATGCTTGTGCTTCCAAGTGCAGGGGTGGTGGGACCCTCTTAAATATTCAATGAGTGACAAGGTAGTTATCAATATGTTACATGGCAACGTATTCCCCAACCCACACTGCAGATCAATAAATTCAAGCAATAAAACCATTTATTAGACATGTGAAACTGAGCACTTAGAGCCAACGAAAGTTTGAAGCGAGGAGCGTCGTTATGATTACCTAGATGATTCATTAGCAATCCCATATGTATGAACCCTATTTTGTCTGAGCAGGTCGCACGTCTTTCAGAGGGAAGGAGGAGCCACCAGGCTTGTGATTGATTGCATTATAAAGTTCAGAGAGATTATGAGATGATGAAATTGGTGTCATCTCCAGTTGACTGTATTAAAGTTTAGGGATGCATGGGTTAAAATGAACCACTAGCTGACGTTGGGTACTCCAGCAGGGAAAAGGAATGTTTTTTGTCTGCGCAAAAGAACCTAAAGCAGAATAACACATGAGAAATTTATGGGACACCAACCCTAGGTTGATTTATGCCAATGAACTACTGTTGTCCAGTTACTGAAATTTTTGAGTCGTATTTTTTAGGCCCAACCCTTATAATCAGATTGGGGCTTAAAATGAACAGGGGACATCCACCCACTATGGGAATCCCACATCAAGTATAGAAGCAATATTCCCTTTTCTCACAGTCATCCACTTGTTTTGAGAGTTTTCCAGTGGAACATTGTAGTCACACATCTCATGAAGTTAAGAGGACCAGCAATACTCAGTGCGTTGATACTTGTCACTAATGCAGCAAAACCAGGTGCGGATATCAGATCACAGTGGCAAATTGATTCCTTATGAATTATTCCGAGTCCCGCCACCATATGATTATCATTCAGATTAGGCCAAGAAAGAATTAATGAGATGATATACTCATTATTGAAGCATCATTCACCCTAACAAGTATGGGAGCGGTTGATGCATGTCTCCTTCATTTCCAGCCCTTCCACATGCACGCACACACACATACAGGACATGTGTGAACGATAGATAGAGTTCCTTAGCATTATAGCAGAATTCGGAGTGGGTGGACTTTCTACTGTTAGACTCATTGCATGGCCAAAATGCAAGCAATTGATGTGCAAAACTGTAATGGATAAGTGGATGGAATTTTCTTGTAACATATTTTCAAGCAAAGAGATTAAATTCTCAATGGGACTTCAGTTTGCTGGACATGAGTCGTACTCAAGGTACAAGTCAATGGGAGCTGAAATATATCGTTTTCCTGAATTCAGTAGGTCAAAACTAGAAATTAATTGCAGTCTACATTTCAAGTTTCGACCTTTTCTGATCTGTGGTTATGGAAGGGGAACTGCAACAGTTGACAATAGAAAAACAAGTTTGGCTTTAGGCAATGGCTTTTTCCAGATTTCATTTGACGTAGGCAAGGTTAGGGAGGGGGGGGGAAAGTATGGAATGGGGCTAATATACATAGCAAGAGAACAGTCAGGTCATTATCCTATTGGCCATGAGGATAAGCTGAGGAGAAGGAGAAATATGAACGGACTGCAGGATGGAACACAAATAGAAGCTGGGGGTAGATTTTTTTAATTCCGGGGCCAGAATACAGATCACAATACCCGCCCCCGAACCACACCAACACACATAATTTGATTTTACAGGTTAATCAGGAAGCCAATTGAGGTTCATCAAGGAACCCTAGCCGTATTATGTCCATTGGTGGCCACCGGTCATGGCCTTCTCATACTCAATTGTGCTCAGATGTTATTGATGCAGGGATGTAATAAACTAATCCCATCCTTGATTCTACCGGGACGGGTATTTCACGACGCCAAGACGATCAGTGAACTCCAGGATCTGGCCACTTTTGCCAGAAACCGGAGGAGCGTTGAATATGAGTTCCCAGCATATACTCGTAGCCGACAGCTGATTTTATGAAAATATCCAGAATAATTCAAACCCATAGAAAAGTCCAGCACCATCTGACAAACCAACCTCCCCACTCAACCCACCTCAGTTTGAGGCAATAATAGCCTGGGATGTGACAATGGGATATTATTCGGGCCTATCGCAAGAGGCGCAAGCTAATAGAGAGGAATGCTTCAATTGACCCCAGAAGATCAAGATGACCATCTGCTGCCCCGCCCCCACAAGTGAGTAAACATTCAAAAAGTACTGTTCCAAGAAGAGTAAATTAGGGCATGTTCAGCAGCACAGAATCCTGCACCCCGATAGGCCTTTCCGAATTCCCAAGACCACATTTCCCTACTGTCCATGAACATGAATGTTTTCCCCATGGAACTCTTTTTTTCTCACATGCTCAGTCAAGCTTACATACGAATGCGTCACAGCCTTCTAATGTACACCCCACGGGGAGATGTACACCCCTGCCTGAGTGGATAGAGAGGGCCGCGAGGGACTCATCATTGTGCGATATCTGGATTGATGAACACATTATGTTCAAGGACAAGCATGAACAGTGACGTCAGGCTTCCTGCAGTTCCCGTATGATGGACATTTCGTTTTATGGTTGATTGGGCAGTACACTAGTACGAAAACACTGCGCTGACATCTGCCTAATGTTCCAGATTCCTCCTGAGAATACCCTACAGAGTGGATTCACCCTGGCTTAGATGTACCATGCAGTCAGCCCAAGGTCATGTACTCAACATGTTGTAACACCTTCCGAACCCACTTTAAATATAAAAAATGGCTACATCGAGTTATAATGCAAACTTGCAAAACAAACCAAAATACTTCTCAACAATGCAGTGAATGTGAGTGGTACATGAAGGGTATTTCCTGATATATTCTACTCCGAGCCAGTGAAGCCTAAATGGAATCAGAACCCAGGGGGGGGGGTTTTAAGTTTTTTGTTTTTTTAAAGTTGGGGGGGGTGGATTTGTTGGGGGGGGAAATATAAGGGTAGCACCATCTGAGCGGATGGGTTGTCGGCTACGCGTACAAGGCCATTTTCTCATTTTACAGACCAGGCCCGATTGGCAGGAAACCTCACTTCTGGGGTCCTGACATAAGCAACATCCCTGAAATGTCAATAACTTCCCATTTTTTATTCAAGGAACATTCTTGGAGGAAGTGCTCGATGTTTCCCTTACATTCAGGTCAGCTGCCACCATCAGTGGATGCGTAGTGTACAAGGAATTTCCATTTTTCCGACCCTCAGATGCAAGGAAATGGCAATTCCCCGCACTGTAAATGGCATGAGCAACGTCTCTAGAATTGGCAATACTTTCAGAAATTTGTATTTCAAGAAACGTTCTTAAAGGAACTATCGATGGTTATTCCTAACACTTTGGGCCAGCATCACTTGGTCTCATATATGTGGTCCAAGAAATGTTGTGCCTTACGAATCCCCCAGATTGCCGGCAACCATACTACCCTGTCTTTATGGCAGTAAGCACCCACCCCAAACTAAAATAATTTCTGGAAAGTATATCTCAAGAAACACTCTTGACGGAACTGCTTATGTTTGTTTCATTACAATTTTCGCGCCAACATCAGTTGATGCGTACCGTACAAGAAAAATAGTCTTAACAGACCACCCCACCCCCAGATTGCGGAGCAGCACTTATGGCAGTGGCATCCCTGAAATTGGAAGTAAATTTCTGAAAACGGATCGATGTTTTTAATTCTTACATTTCTTCATAGTGGTCTCCATCCCTACCATAGTCCTGCTTTTCCATCGGGACCCTTCCAATTGGGTGGAGGCTTCTGCAGATTGAAAATTTTGCTTGAACATCAATGACATGGAAAATGAATGGCATTTTTCAGGCATTTTGATTATAGGAATTGAGCCAGCAGTCATCAACATTTGGTCCTTTTTTCAGATTTGTTTACACCCCCCCCCCGCTCAAATTTTTCATCCAAATTTCCTCATGTCTCAGAACCTGTATAGTTTCCATACGTCAATCACGTAACCCTCTATACCAATGTGCACAATCCCGTGCCCTGTTTTTTTTTCGTGAGGCTGGCGAAGCAATCTGACAATAAGGATCATTAGTAGATAACCGTGTGGCAGTGTTTAAGAAAATGGCGTTTGATTCCGGCATTGTTTAGTGGGGGATGGCGTTGCAACATGAATCCAACCAAATTCTCCTCGTGGCCTACCTATATATGTTCACCAAACTTAAAAATGACACGTATGAACAAAATTCATATTTGCCAGAATCGAACAAGTTATCGGGCACCTGGTCCTACTGTATTATACATGTAAATGAAAAGATAGGATACGCGTGCGCAGCGGCATTTTTTTTTTGCATGTACACCAGTGGTTACAGTTTGCAATGAAGATAGTTTGTATTGATATTTGGCCATGAAGGAGAACTCATCTAGCAGGTTTCCTGTACATGGCATTCAAGGGTCCTGGCTCTCAGTTAATGTTCTTTACGTTAGTCCCTATTCTATCTAGGTCCGTCCTGGGCATTTCTCAAAGTCTGGGACCCACAGTATGGGCTGGGTAGAAGGAAACTGTCCTATCCTATACCTCTGCTCAGCAGGGGCGAAGCGAAGGTTGACATTGGGGGGGTGTAAGATTATGTTTTTGCCGACGGTCTGTCAATGGTGACTGATCTGGGGGAGTGGATCTAAGGGGGGGGTGTCCCCCCTCCCCTCTGGAAAATTTTGAATAATTGAAACCTCCTCAACATGGCAATCTGGTGCACAATTTCAGTAAACTGGGCGTTCAGTAATTGCTCACCTGCTCCCCACGTACGCGGAACCCTTTAACTTTGGAACGCCTGAATTTTTTTGCCCGAATCCAACCAATGCCCGATTCTAACTGCAGCTCGTAAGTGTGGAGTCATACCATCAAGACATACCTGCGCCGCAAAGCGCGCCAAAATTTGACACTTCAATGGCCAAATTGCCGACAGACTCGGTCACTCGTCCAATTTACACCGACGGCGACGACCGTCACAATATATGTTTGCCGATCATTGCCGACGCTGATGCATTCGGCTAATTAGATGAAAAGCCAAGAGTCGAAATAGCCGATCTATTAAAGTCTGACTTCCGTTTTGTTTCCTATTCCTCTTTCCATTCCCTGTCTTCCCCTTCACTCCCTTACTTCCCTTTTTCCTTTCCCTTCCTCTCTTTCTTTTCTTTTCCTCCTCTTCCTCTTTTCCTCTTCTTTCTACCCTCCTCTCTTCCTCTCCTTTTCCTCCTCTCTCTTCCCTCTTCTTTCCCTCCTCTTTCTCTTTTTTGCCGCCAGACAAATTTGCCAACGGCACGAACTTATTGGGGGAGGGGGGTGTGACCCCCCACCCCCCCGCTCGCTACGGCCCGCTGCTCAGTGGTGACAGCGTCCTTGAACATGCATGCTCTATATCTTGAGCATTATCAGTTACCCCTCCTTATACATATCTCATTATCATTGGAAAAAAAATTGGTAGGGAAATCAATCTGGGTAACAGTTGGTCTGCAATAAATAATTTTGTCTGCAGCATAGTGGGGTTGGACCCCCATCACCCTCCCTCCCCCTTGTTTATCACACAAACATAATCCATTGAAGCCTTAATTTTTTGGTGTAGTAGCTCATAGGGCTCCCCCATGTTTGCAGCAGTCCTTCCATTTCAGACCGCTGCATGAAGTTAGCATGCAAATTACATTGTCTGCAGCTCCCACAGCCATGCGTGCAATCAGTAGTGCACAAAGTGCCTATATGGAAAAACTGATCTTAATTAGGCATCACTGAGCAGCATGTGACTATAGTAGGGCGCCCATTGCCGTGCTATCTAATGCTAACCAATCAGAGCGGTAATATATTCACTGCGTGTGTGGCATGCTGCTAAATGGCACCTACATTGTGCATGCATGATTGTGGGATAAGACGTGCATATCCAGACTATATTTTCTATCATTAAACCCCACGGCTATCCGAAGTGGAATTCCACTGCTTATTTCCATGCAATCACATACTGGACTTTTGCTGCAGTATATCGCATTGAAGAGTGTTAGGAGAAGAAGATAGATGGGTTGGGGTAATAATGGAAAGAGGATATTACAGTCATCAAAAATGAATTATGAAAATCTGATCTCATCCCAAAATATAGAGTGGAAACCCATTTGCATTTATTCAAGAAAGATAAACAGCCTGAAAAATTGTAGCAATTGTGGGTGGTTCGATCTAGGTGGAGAGGGGATGTGGTGGTAGCTATTGGGAGAGGGCTGTGGTGGGTCAGGATTCTTCCTATATACTTGCCAACAAGAGACCCTACCTATTTTGACTTTGTAACTTCATTCTTCGTCAGCTGCCATCCATCACATGCAAGTGTCACAACATTAGGCCATACTATCCTGTCGGTAACCTTCATGTGTGGGTGCGGGTTATCATATGCAGACGCGCGGCAGCATGCAGATCTCCCACCCCCTGTTTGTCCCTGGTCCAACTCTCATGCTGAGTGCCCAGCGGGACATCAACAGCGGGTACCAATTTTTGAAGTCTGTTTGTACAACCCTACAGCAGGATTCAACCCTGTATCTCCCGGATGTTAAGTTGGCCACATTATCACCTGACCACGTACATACACTCGGTCTGGTTCTCTATGTACTCGAAGGAGGTGAGGGGCGGGGGAGGAAATACCATTACATGGAAGCATAGGTGACTATGAAAAACTAACTCTAGCTAGAAAAGGCCAACCGTTGAAAAAACCAACCAAGGGAAGGGACAGTTAGGATCCTGCATGACTAACCAATGCCTGCTGTTCTCCTGCATGTAAAGGCACAGGACCCCATTGTACCCCCCCCCCCCATCTCCTTTGCAGCAGCAACATCCAAAACTGAGTCACATCCACCTTTCCCTATATAGCCTATACATGAACAGAAAAAAAAAAACCATTACCACCCCTACCCCTCTGCTGCGGATCCTCATATCCATACATTACAATGTGATTACGCTCCTTACCTGCAGCCAACACAGCTATCAGCAGTCAAGTGTCGTCGCTATGGCGACTGTGACGACTGACCCTCCAGGCTTGCAGTCGCCATCGATATGTGAAGCTTTTGTAGGAGAACCTCGATAGTTGGGTTCACAAAAATAGAGGGGAGTATTCTCCATTGTTACCATGTACAATATACTGATCATTTTTGACCAAAATTGCACTGGACTTTCCACATGGTTGTGAATATGTCTCCGCCAGCAGAGTGAGTGTTCAATGTTGTAACTATGCGTGGTGTCATGTGCCCACTGTGGAATTAGGGGTCAGTGCAGCATGCTATTATTGGACAACTCATGAGAGGGCCTTATCTCCTTTTTGTTCTGAGCAGGTTGTAGCCACACGCTCTGCATGGGGGGGAAGGGGGGTTACAGTCTTCATTTGGCAAATAAGGGATCAGTTCAGTTCTAGAAACAAAATTATTTTTCTGAAAAGGGCAAAGTGCGTAGACATGGTCTGTGATCCTAAATGAGGATCTATGGCCTTGGTTCAACTCCTCTCTAAGTACCACAGAAGAACCCTGGGGGGGGATTGTTGAACCACAAGAGACAGCCACTGTCTGAAAGTTGGGGGTCAAGAGCAATTTGGGGGGGTCTTAAACAGTGTTGGGAAACATTTGGTGTGTGAAAAAATCATTTTGTATGGAGGTCTCCCCAAATGTTGGGGGGTCAGGAACACCAGACCAACTCGTGGATGCGCCATTGTGAACACAGTTGCGTACCCACAGGGCGGGGGGCAGGTTTGGGGTCAGAACCCCCCTCCCAGAATCAAGAGATCAATACAAAATGTCACAATAACTGAGTTTTTGCAATTCAGTAGAAATCTTGCATGCTGTTATTTAGCAACAATTGCAGCAGCATGTGGTTAGGGGGCCCCTAAACTGTACATAACATTCGCCAGGAGGGTGTATGAGGCCATTTATGAGGGCACTTCCCTTGGGATCAACATCACACCACCCCCCATGACAAATCTTGGGTAGGCTAGTACTGGTGAACCCGATTAATGCTTTAGGAGGAAACCTTGGATTCACAGGGTAATCTTTCCAAATAGTCACTTTCAAATAATCCTCTCACCCCACTATTCACGCATAGGGTGAAAGTATTAAGTATGGTCCTGAGATGGAATAAATGGGGAAAATTGGGGAAAAAAGGAACTTGGAAAAGTCAAGGATATGGGAGACCGTCAGCTTCTTAACAAATGCAAGGACTCTCATAGATGGAACATATACAATACGGTAAGTGATGCTTGCACTTGTAGCTGCCAATGATTTGAGTCACTTTTAGATGACACAGTGATTGACAAAACGGATCATCTTCAACCCCACCACCACCAGCATAATGACCCTAGCTAGGATTTTTATATGAATGGCAGGGCTGAGCAGGGGGTAAAAAGCAAATAATGTAATCTAATTAAAGATGTCAAGTATTGGTTATTTTTTTTATCCACCCGCATCGCGACAGCATAGGAAGTCCAATTAGTATGTCCCGTGTTATTCCTTCATTTCAGCAGAAATACGTCTACTACTTTCAGGAACACCATAGCCCTGTTTAGGTCATTAATCCTTCCATTATTTCGGGAGGTCATAAAATGATCTATCATCCGGTATGCTACCACAGAAAAATTGAACAAACACCATTGTGTTGTTGAAGTTTGCTAAACTAGATCGATACCTGGACCATCTCTCGTAGCGTGATGAATTTAATAGACTCTTAACACACCAGAGTTCACAAATGTCATCTTCAAGCAACATATTATGAACAAATGCTCTATGAACAAGCTGGGCGATCCCCCCGGTCTTGTCCTGTTGCGCGTCAGGTTTACTCTATAGTCACCTGCATGCAAAACAATTACATACGCATTCAATGTGTCGCGCCAAAGATTCGGGTATTAGCATTCAACAGAAACAGCCTACTAATCAGGGACCAATTTCAAATCCGTTAGGACTGATTACTGACAATGTCTGCTGAAGGAGTAAAAGTTTTGTGGAAATGGACTTAAATTAGCATGAATTATGCAGATTGAGGCAATTTACCAAGTTTCCGAAAAAATATGGGCAAAGTGTGAAATTAGGCATAATTTATGCAAATTAGAACATGGAAATGACCTCCAGTGACCTGAATCCATGATAACAATCTTTGGGAACCGAGGGGTAAACCATACCGAACAGGTTTCATGAAAATCAAAAGAACTTCAAAGATTTTGCATAAATTAGCAATTAGGTACATTGAATGACCTCCCTTGACATCAAATCTTTGTTAAAAAGGCTCGGGACTGAAGATAGACCATTTCACCAAGTTTCATGAAAATCAACAAACTTTGAATTAGACCAAATTGTGCAAATTAGACATTAAATTACCATGTTAAGCTGAACATTAATTAGTTTATTTACCTTGTATCCCGCATCTATGTGCCAAACATAGTCACCATAGCGCCTGCGGTTCATCCGTAATCTTGCTAAACAAGCCTAAACAATAAAACTACATAAAATGGCTAATTACCGCACTTAATTAGTGACGTTGGTGCCCCCAAAATTGATCAGGACCGTGATTCACCCAACCCGATGCGACAGAAGTTGTCACAATGTACTTACATTCAAAAAGATATCCTGCTAACGAGGAAAGTGTACACACCCCACCCATACACACAAACGCCATAGTGACAACTAATTCTCTTAATTTAGTCAGGCGAAACAAAAATGGGGACTAGGGTAACGTTTGCAGTTTTCTGATGCAATTTATACTTCAGACTATGTAATTGAGAACAGCGCCATTTCTACCCTTTTGTATAGTCCTATACGGACTTCTAACCATTTGCTAAGTTGCCAAGCCCCATCCGATGGAACAAAAAATGAAATGTCACACGTTTCCCGCACCGTTTCCTCCGCAACTGCCAGCATCATCTTAATCAGCCGCAGGTGGCTTCAACAACACGTCGCCACCCTTCAAGCATCTTCTAGACATGCTCTGACGCTATACGTACGAGAGAAAACGACACAATAAGATCTCTGGATAAACAATTGATACGCTACATTGAATAATTCAGCAATTGTCAGTCGCATCACTCCTATTTGCCGACAACAGTTGGGATGTTATGAACACGAGCCATGCAGTGTAGCATATCTGGCGAGGGGTATTGGAGGCGGGGTAGGGTATGTGCTCCACTGAAGCTAGTCTCCACCGTAAAACACAAGGTGAACATGGTGAGGGAGCTGCCGACGGTGCATGGCGGATGCAGATGAGGGAGAGATAAAGTGGAAAGGACTAAGTGAGAGAGAGAGTAGAAGTGCATGAAATAGGAGCATCGGAAACAAACATAACAGGCGAGTATGACAGGTGCGCCACTGCCACAATACCAGTGCGTCCAAGGCATCAAACCTACAAATCTCACTCTCAAAAATCATTTGAAAATATAATAATAAATTGAAAATACTATATATAACACAACCTCTTATTATTAAATTCATGCAATCGCTTGTGTAGTCAATTTTTCAACGATTGCCCACACGATTTGTTTAATGAGTGGAATAGTCTTCCTGAAAATGGTGTCTTGTCTAAGAGTGTGAATGCATCTAAGAACAGTCTTGATTTATTTTTCAGGAACACGGGCGAATTATTTAGAGTTTTGGTTCATTTTTCTTTCCTGGGATGTTTGTGCTTCGGGGTCGTTTATGAGGATTATGTCTTCATGATTAAAACTTTTTTACAAATGCCTGAAGAAACTGGTGTGTAGATGCACCATTATAAGGGTGATGGCAAAATGTGGTGCTAATCCTGAAATACTATTTTAAACAAAGCTATAGTGGGGTTTGGGAGATGAGCCTCAGCCTCAGTCGACTTGATGTACCGAAGCCTCCTTCATTAAACACCATTTGGACTGACCCAACACCAGCTCTTCATCAACTTCTCCATGACTACATAAGAGAAGGGTATCGTTATGCTGAGACTCCAGATTCTAAAAAGACATCCAAATTCATTCATCCCCCCTGCAATAAAGCTTTCCAATGATAAACAGAAACGCTAAATAAATAAACTCTGTTCTTATATTTTATGCTTACTATATGACTGGTGATAAAATTTATAACTGTTTATATTTATCATTCCCATGCCTGTACGTGTGAGTACTTGAATTTCCTTTTTAAATTAATAAAGTTTTACTTACTTACACATTGTAGCAACCATGAATTTTATGTACAGCACTACCATACATCATATGAGAGGTGATTCATACAAAATTTTCCTCTAGAAGGGACATATGTATATAAATTGCCAAGTAAATTCAGTGATTTTAGTATCTTACCTACCACTACAATCAACCCTTAAAGGACAGGGTACAACAGAGGTTATATCATGGAGAATGGAAAACTGTATCTATTATAGGTCCAAACCCCATTTCAATATGATGTTCCTAAGTGGAGTTTTGCCTTCAAAGTTTGGTTCATTATGCGAGAGATTGGGGATGATCCCAATTGCACAATAACACATGACGCACACTGGCCAAACCCAGGGAAGTTATGTCATGTATTTCATGGTTTCATTTTGTTGAATGAGTCAACAATTAAAACAAACTATAGGTATGTTGTCTTTCTCTCACCGAAGTAACCATCAACACCCACCAAACCACTACAGCAACCTCTCCCAGACTTAAAGGCTTCTTGAAGTGCAAATATGGTGACTTCAATGAGAAAAAACAAAGATTGTGGCAGGGTTGTGTAAGAACGACATAATTTATTATTAGATGATGGGATGCATTTCGAGCTTGCGCAATACTCATGCCCAAACTTGGAACTCTGTAAAGGGAATTCATATGAACTTTGGGTTTGGACGAACACATTCAGTTTTCTCCAGCTATATTAGCCTCTTTATAATTCATCGGTTGTACTTTAATTGTCCATGGACCCATGCATGCTCTAGATCCGAGTACCTACAGCAGATAATTATTGACATCAGCATCAGGAGCTGATTAGGACCCTCTGCGAGTATGAGCTGCATCTTATGAAGAGAAGTGATACACTTAATCCAATCCAGCATCAGTTGACACTATAGAACCCAATCATGTTTAATCTGCACAGTAGTCCCTGAAATACAACCAATGGTAGATGAGTCTGTAACCATACACTTTTATCTCATAGTTCATGCAGCGCGGAAATGCAGACATTTCTTTACAGTACAGCCAGTGAGGTTTAATATGCAGCCGCCACTGAAGACTGTACAAATACAATGCCAATTGGATGTGCAGTATCACTGCAATATCATATACCAGCAGGAAAAGGCATGACATAGTGTTCCATCAAACAGGCTCTCTTTGGTTGCAGAAATGTCATGTGGACTTTGGTATTGCCTATGTTATATAGAAAAGAGTAGTGAATATATGTTCTGTGCGCCCCCCTCCCCCCCCCCAAAAAAAAAATGATGCCTAGATATAGATCTGACTCCCTGGGTATACCCCCCCTCCCCACCTCCACCCGACCCAATTTTTTCTCTGTCGTCATCGACTTGGATTACAATTAAGAGAGAATAATATTGCACCTCTCAACTGTAACCACATCCCCCATACCCAGGGAGAGATGGTAGAGCATATCGTAGGATGGTGTGTGTACATCGCCTGGTATCGGGTGGGGGGGGTTTGGGAGGCAGTGCAGTTAAAATTGACAAAAATTGCAAAAGTTTGATATAACCTCAATTTCTTCTGTTAATCAAATAACAGGCAAATTTCTATAGCAGCAACTAAGCAGCAGTTTGAAAAAAATGGACATATCTTGAAAAAAAAACCCTGAAACACAATGAGTGTTTAATACCGTTCCCTGCTTGTATTTACCTTATCGCCGGTTTCAGATCCAAAGTCTTGTTCGGAACTTGTAGTGGAATCCATTTTCAGTACAACGAAGTGTGTAATAATACCGCTCTCAAAAGATGAATACTGATAAATTTTTAACAATATTGTCCATTATGTGTTGGATTCAGGATGCCCTTTAACTATTCAATTGGCACGGTGATGTACAGCTAATTTGCCATATGAACCATCCACCAGCGAGCGAAAGCTGTTATGATCCTTGGTTACCGTATCTCTATTTACATGTAGAGTTCGGTCATCTGTATAGGCCTTGCCCACCGTTGGTGCTGTGCAGCTCAAAAATTGATGACTCCATTAGTACATGCCCGTCCATGTCTATATATATATATATATCATCCACGGTATAGTGATATCCAAATTGTTTTATGGGGCGACCGTATGATGAACTTCAATCACGCTGACAGTTCCTCACTTTTGTCAAGGTCTCGGCAGACGGGCTGCTGCGTGTGAGAGGCCAGCATTATTAATTTTCAACTCAGAATACACAAAATCCATACATGGCATACAGACACTTCATGAAAGGCGTCGCCTCCACTTTTATTTCTTATCTCACTCCAAAGATGTGCATTAATAATAACTGATAAACAGAAAGGTGGGACCATCATGGACAACAAGTCAAAGATCATGGGGAGCTAATGTACATTGAAACACTCCAGTGATTGAAGAACAAAATTATTATGGGACTACTATAGTAGATAACAAGCACATTGAGGCAGTTATATTGATAACAAAAAATTCAAGGAAGAATCTTGTATTGTAAGTCAATCCCCCCAGCAATACTGACCTTAATGCCTGACATAATATGAGGCAAAAAAATATCCAAAAAAACTGTACACTATCTGCCAATTGAATGCCTGGATTTTTTAAAGAACATTACATTTTGCACCTCTAGAGGAGGCAGACATGACGCATTTAATTGCCAGGGCCTGTCTGTATTGGACGATTGTATGGGAGTTGAAGGCGGCAATGCCCCACAATCCTTGCGCTCAGTATGTGGCCAGGGGCGCAAACTGAGGCTCATGAAGCCGCGTTACACTCAGAACACCGAGCTCGGGGTGGGTTATGCTCCCAAGGGGCCCATCGGCTAAGATCCCCGGCTGTTTACACTGGCCTCGCGCGCGGGGTTCAACCCCGCGCGCGAGTTTTACAGACAGGAAGTGGCATTTGTTTACATATGGCAAAACGCGCGAAACTCAACTGGAGGCAGCGCGCAGAGCGGACGGGGAAATTGCCAGTGAAAGCATCGTTAGGGGGATATGCGAGGGTAGCACAGGTTGTAGGTTAGACCCGGTTTTCGTAGGCTACAACATTAACATATTCATCACGATGGACGAACGGGAAGAATGCTTTCGGGATGGGTATGATGGTAATGAAGATCATGCACCGTAGGCAGGCGAATAATGACTGGAGTGGGATTGAGTTCTTAAGGAGAAGGAATCGGTTGTTGTACCAAAGGGGGGAGGGCTGGACTCCGAAGCAATGAGTTTTCAACGTTGCATGGCCCAACTGTTTATACATAACATTGCTGGCTGTGGCAAACAGAACACTAGATTGAGACAAAGTGTCACTGTAGAAACACGAGTGGCAATTGCATTGTGGCGGCTGGCAACAAATCTCAAGTTCAGATCAATCCCACCGATGTTCGGTGTTGCCAGGGGCACAGCTGCGTTACTACCCACACGAGGGTTAGACAAGCTATTGTAACTTTCCTCAAACAGCAGTTCCTCCATTCCCCAGACGAAAACGAAATTGAGGATGTAGTCAATGGCTATGAACTTAAATGGGGGTTCCCCCAGGTTCGGCTAGGCCTAGCGCGAGTTGATACTGAACAGTATCAAATTTGACAAACTAAGCTGGAAGTTGGAACTACGTATAATAGACCCTGAAGTCATGCGAAAGTTAATGATTGAGAATACTTCACGACAAAATCAACACGGTTAATGTAGATTTCTACTACGAAATGTCTCCAGAACAGATGAATAAACTGATGATTAACAAACCGGAAACATGTAACAGCACGACGCGACGATAGCGAAATGTGCAACTATATACACGATTACACGTACGTACAATACTATAGGCCAAAATACCCCTGCCCACACACAGTATACAATACAGCAGTTTGTAATTTTCTAGTCCAGTCGGCACAAGACATGTGTGTATGTTTCGCGAGTGGGCGGAGGCGGAAGCAAGGTCAAGAGCTTCGTCAAAACCCCGTGTCAACACCGCGTTGCGTTTACACTACTAAGTTAACCTCTCGCTCCGGGTTCAACGGCTTAAAATCGCGGATTGTGTCTCGGGTTGAACGTGTTGAACCCGGTGTTCAAACACGGTTGAAGATCGTTTACACTACGATTTTAACCCGAGTGAACACCGAGCGCGGGGTTGAACCCCGAGCGCAGGGTTGAGTGTAAACGCACCTTGAGAGAGTGGGAAACACAAAAACCCACTTTTTTACTGCATGTTCAGTGGGGGTCTTACAGCTGTTGTTCATCAAATAGTATGCATTTATTTGCCAATATATTGGGAGGCGAGGCTTAAAATAAGGGCGCACAACCAGGCCCCCTCCTCAGACAAATCACTTAGTATACAACTGGGCATGAATTAGGTGGGGTGTAGGATGCCAACCCCCTTAGAAACAGGAAGTGGTTATGAGTAGCACAGTTGGTCTCTGAGTGCACGCCCGAGAACTGAGAGAAATAAGGAGAAACAAGTTGTGGTACCCTCATATCTTGTCCGTCCGAATAAGACCACATGCACCTCCATGAAAAATTGTGTATATATTTGCCTCTGTGTGTGGCCACTGCACAGCCGGCCTACAGTCGCTAGTGGTCGATTGCGCAGGCAGTGACCTAATTGTTCTCTTCATACATGGATCTGCAGAAGACCAAGAGGGATGTATTCCAATTCGAAAGGTCTGTCCAGGCAACCGGCAGGAATTATTCAATGAAGTTAGACCGCTGGTGGCTAGAGCAAACATTGCAGAATTATCTGGGCCTCAGGGAACTAATTCTCCAAAAATGCCTGCAAGCTCGGCATGTGATAAGCTAATTGTTCGGTAAGACGCCCCCGCCATCATCACCACAGACCTTGCAGGCACGGGGGGACTGTACGTCGGTCTGATCACAAGCTGTTGCAAACCTCGCAATCAGCAAATAAGCCTTCTTACTGTTGTCATACAGTGTGCATGCTCACCACTAAACAACTTGGGATATCGACAGAATCCTCACCAAAGCTCCATCATTAGGGTACTATTTTCAAACTGTCACTATTCTCAAAAACACAATCAATTCATCTCATCTTCCCGGATGATCAGTTTGGGGGAAGGGGGGGGGGGATTGGTAAAGTTTTGTGCTGGTAGGAGGTGTAGTCTCTGTCAGGGGGAGCTTCCAAATATTGTTCTTAAAGTACCTGCAAGGTCGAGCAGTCAGTCATGTGCACCTCTGCGACCTCTGACTAGAGACAAGAATTTCTGGTTTTCTATACGCGAATTTCATTCATAATCTGTTTCTTCAGGTTCTTCCATTGAAATAGTGTGGGGGAGATTTATCAAATTCCGTTTTCTGATTTTACAAAACAGAAACCTCTTGTCCCTACCTTTGACACGACAGCATTATCTCATTACCTGTCGTACTGTGGATGAGTCTCATTGCAAACTGTGCAGAGCTAGCTAGCTTTTCCTTGTGATACACAAGTCATCAATAGCAAACATGTGCTGCAACTTATCCCCAAACCCTAGCCTCCCCCTTCTCCCGCCATCTTACTCTCAACAAATGGCTACTTCAGTCAAAAAAGGCATCTTCACACAAAGTGATGTTACACATCAACCAACTTTCAATACCAGAGGAAGCACAATGTGTGTGTTTTGAACTGACTAATGTGGCGTCCACATTTCTACAAAGGACAGACTTGTATGGCACTGGGTCAGGCAACTACGAGTGAGAAGTAAACTCATCACTTATCATTTGCGACATTGGGCCGTAAACCGGTACCGGAGCATAGTGGCAGGTGTCCGTTAATGGGTACTATACATCTGACATACGCCCACAGCGTTCGTGACTGGAGCATTATGAGTTTTTTTCACATTACATACTTGATGAAATACCTAGTGATGGTAGCATTAAATGAGATTTTCGCATTCAACCCCGTGATGATGTCAAAAGCAGGTCAGCTGATTGGCATATGTAAGAGATACAAGATTATGGTTCCTATATATAGCTATAGAATCTATAAAACCTGTCCTTGTAGTTCCTGTTTATCTGCCGTCGCGCATGGTTTGGTTGGCGTCATGTGTTGCATCAAGTGTGTGGAAAATGAATGTGATACAATATTAACAGTACATGATAAATAACATACTTCTAAGTAGAAGAACTATGACTACCTCACCGGTGCCAGTAACTATAGGCCTACTGTCGTAGGCCGAGTAAAAACAAAAACATGTTTAGCGTCCGGCTCTTTCGAAATAGGAGGATGATGCACCTTTTTTCGTTTTTTGGGGGGGCTGACCATAGCTGGCTTTATCAAGAGTTTATATACCGATGGGTGCCTATGTAGCTCTACTTAAAAGCCTTCAGAACAGAAAATGCTAACCTTTCTAGGTAAAATCAACATGAGAAATAACCCAGGTTTGAAAAAAGGAAAAGAAGTGGGTCGAAGCAGTGTTTTGTCACTTGACCTTTCTCAGAGGAGGAGACCTTTTTCATTCTTTTTATTTTATGGTTCTACAGGGTCTGCTAACCCTAAAACATTCTTCAAATTGTTCCTTTGTTCAGAGCAAACTAATTCCATGGAGGTAGACTTTCAAAATTGATTCTTTAAAAAAAAGTTATGGGACCTTAATAAAGAAAAAAAGAAAGTTCAGAATCCTCCAAAAAGGAGGTGGATGGGGACGCTAAACATGAAATTATTTTTATTCTTGCTTATATGGGCCTTGAGTACCTCCCGGCCTCCCCCTTTCATTGGTTGCCTGTTCCAATGGTCCCCCATCTCATTGTCCCCAATCTCATCGTCTCCATCTCATTGGTCTCCCCAATCTCATGGTCCCCAATCTTCATTTATCCCCCATCTCATTGGTCCCTGCAAATCTCATTGTTCCCTGCAACCTCATTCGTCTCCCATCTCATTAATCTTCCCCATCTCATTATCCCCCCGTAGTCTCCCGCCATCTCATTGGTCTCCCATCTCATTGGTCTCCCCTCGCCCCTCCAGCTCATTATACTCTCGTCATCTCATTGGTCCCTGTCAACCTGATTGGTCTCCCCAATCTCATTATCCCCCCCCCCTCCCCATCTCATTGTCCATGCAACTCATTCGTCCCCTCTCATTGGTCCTCCCCATCTCATTATCTCCCCCATCGCATTGGTCCCTGCAACCTCAATCGTCTCCATCTCATCGGTCTCCCATCTCATTGGTCTTGGTCTCCCCTCTCCTTATCTCCCCCATCTCATTGGTGGGCCTGCAATCTCATTGGGCGGGCCCCATCTCTTTGGTCCCTGCACAGCTCATTGGTCTCCCATCTCATTGGGTCCCCACCGCTCATTGGTCTCCCATCCTCAATTGGTTCCCCCATCCCATTGGTCTCCCATCTCATTAGTCCCACCATCTCAATGGTCTATCATCCACAGTCCTTCCCCCCCCATCTCATTGGTCCCAGCGCTCATTAGTCCCCAGCTGAGTGTCCCCCATCCAGTTTTCAAGAGAATTGCACCCTCATAAATGGCCTCACACCCTCCTATTGGCAAATAAGAATGGCAAATAATTTATGGGCCCGCAGACACATGCTGCTGCCAATTTTTTAAATAACAGCTGCAAAACCTATACTGACCTGCAAAAAACTTTTTTTGTGTTAAAAATGTGTTTGTGTCCCTTGGGTCATGGGGTGGGTCTGACCCCCCCCCCCCTCTCCTCCGGTGGGTAACGCCACTGTACTACACTATCAATCGGTGCTGCTTTCAACCCCTGTGTCAACAAATGCATACTGACACCCATTACAAGGAGGCTTCAATCTTGTTTTTGCCCGACTTTCCTTACTATTGTTTTCAATGTTGAGGTGCCCAACTATTTAACCCGTTACCCACCCCGTTGTAATGAATTTAGACGTGGCGTGTTTTCCTGCACGTGAATAGTTCCTGAAGAAAAAAAACGATGAGTACCTTAAAAAATTTTCTGGTTGTGAAAATGCCCAGTAGATAGAGTTAACGATGGGTAACTGCTGATTAAATTAATGCACTTAAAAGGGCGAGGATGGAGCGCATGGTAAACATGTAACCAGAGAAGCTCAAACCCTTGAACACCTCTGGTATGATTACCCTTGTAAGTGATCTCCAACCTTAGGATACTACAAAAAAAATAAGGGACACGACCAGAGACACATTGCACCTGCAAGAAAGGTAGTAGGATAAGAGGGTAAAGGTCAAACAAAGTTTCTATTGTAGGTTCTATGTATTGGGACTGACTTGCCAGGTTTGGATAGCTTGCGGGAAGCAGTTTTGGCTTTTTCGTGTCAATGGTGTTGTCTTTAAACTCGTTTATTGTGGTCCGGTTTGGTTATTCCTCTTGGTGGTTAAGGTCAGATCAACTGCTTGAATAGAGATTTCCAAGAGATATTCTACTATTACTGATGAGTAATCACCAATGTCTACTTGAGTGTGCAGCTGCAGTATATCAGATCGTTATCACCTTTCTATCTTTGACTTTGTAATAAGAGCCACGCACGCCCTACCGTCTTGCCATTCATGAAACAGAATGTTTCAGACATTCCTTCCTGCCTCGCAGTATCAAACTGCTGAATATTGACCTACAAGATAATCCATTATTTTTTTTCATCATTTTTAATGTGAGTGAGCTTGTAGTCCAATTGTTATATTATCATTTTATGATCAATATTATTGACATTTTACTTACTTACTTGTTCCAGACCCCCCCCCCCCCCCCCCACAGTGATTCAATTACAGGCATAAGATCATACAATCTAAGTTTAATTCCATGTATCTCCAGCCTGACAAGCACAATTCTTTATGCAGACCTATAATCGTTCAATCCAACAACATGGAGGACTCCGCAGTCTCAAGTACCTCCTATGAGATTCCCCCTGCCTCACGTCATTTTTTTCCAATAACAAATTACTACCCCTGGAGCAGCTAGGTTTGAAATTGCACCGTGCAATTCTATCACTCGAGGTACGATATATGCATAGACAATTATATCAGAGGGTATATTATCTATTTCCTGTGAAACTTTCTTCTTCCATTTTCTTACAGAGCACCTCGACCAACCCAAGCACCCTCAGTCGATTGGCTCATCACACTTCACAGAAAACTGACACAAAATGTAATTACATTTGACAAAACAGATGAACCGAGGTGATAGCAAATGGATTGGCTTATGGTATGTTGTGTCAGGGATAGAGTATCATCTCATGTCCTGCTGTTCATATCTGTGAGTTACTGTCGTACCTGCGACATGAAGGCCCCGCAAGTCGCAACCACAGTGTGCGAAGCAAAGCTTGGCTAGGCCTACACGCACAAAAAACGATAGGCTAGCGCCTAGCTCATGGGAGAAACACCAAACAACGGCCTACGGTGCCCTCTCGAGAAGAAAAGTTACGCCAAAACGTCTTCTTCGGGAGAAACCAAAAAATTGTAGGAGGTGCACTCTGAAAATCTCTCGAACTTTGGGTAAAAGGATGAGGAGGGAATCTGAACGCGAATCCCGATGCCAGAACTTGGAGCAGAGATGTTTAGTTACACTTTGGTGGCGCGGAAATAATAACTGAATGGATGGGTCCGAGTGGGGTTTGCCCGTGGCACCTTCGATAGGCGCAAGAAAATATACTTAGGCAATGGTGAACAGTAATGACGACTGCATTTGAATTATCATCTCATTGACTGCTGTTGTCATATGTGAGTTAAGCGGCGTTTCCATGCACGCGGGCGGGCGGACGTCTAAAATCGCTCATCGTTATTTTCAATGGAGCCGTTTCCATGCACGCGGGCGGGCGGACGTCTAAAATCGCTCATCGTTATTTTCAATGGAGCCGTTTCCATGCACGCGGGCGGGCGGGCGGGCGGGCGGGCGTCTAAAATCGCTCATCGTTATTTTCAATGGAGCCGTTTCCATGCATGCGGGCGGCAGGCAGAAGTTTTCTCGAATCAGTCATGTAGCAATTTTTTTCCGCGTGTCAGCGTGGTATTTCCTAATCGATTTCTGGGGATTTCTCTGCAATCGTACCGGCTTGTAGCGCGATAATGGAGAGTAGAGACCAATTTTCATTGTTCAAATAATGTTCAAAACGACATTCATAACTGTTTCAACACTAGGGATTGAGATTTTATACAGATTGTTCCTATTTTTAAAGCAGACACTTATTTGAACACATATTTCACGTGTTTTTAAAAACCATTGATATGTCAAGTATTTGCCAATTAAATCTCCAAAACCTGTCAATTGTGAAGTTTTAATAGTGGGCCGTAATCGTTGACTTTAGAACAATGGTTTTCAGAAAATAACACCGGTGTTTAGGTTTAAACACTAGTATGCGTCCGGTGTTTGATAAATAATAATAATAACAACAACAATAAAATACCGTATTCCTTCCGTTAAGCGCCTAGGGCGCTTGCAAAATTTTAGGGAGGGCGCTTACAAGAGTATATATCGGCCTACACAATCATATCGTAAAATGACGAAATTATTGATATAGGAACATTTTACAGTGACAAAGAGGTTTTTTTATGTTTGTGGGGGTTGTGTGTCTATGTAGCAAGAATGTAACAAACACGGAACTTCACACAGCGACGGCCCACAGGTTACAGGGCTAGTTCGGTAGCAACCTATGTTGCAAAAAGTGGGTGGGCGCTTACGGGAGATGGGCGCTTAACGGAAGGAAACAGGTAACAATAATAAATAGTACGCAACGGTCCTATATAGTGGCATATCACCTAAAGTGGGCGCGGGCGTGACTTGAGAAAACGCCCGTCCGCCCGCCCGCGTGCATGGAAACGAGTCTTCCAAAACGCCTGCCCGCCCGCGTGCATGGAAACGCAGCTTAAGAACTTATTCTATATACCAGGTGGGGTGGTAGCTATAGATACCGTACCCTCAAAGACACACAAGGGCCCATATACGTTAGGCGATGCCTAAAAGACACGTGAACCAGATGCGCAAACTGCACGAGAGAAAGAGAGAGATACAAAAACCTTGCAAATCACTCAAATTAAGAAGGATACAAGTTGCAAAGCACTGTAGAACTGCGTAAAGATATCCTTTTGGGAATGTTTCGTGAGATTTTGGGAGGGTATGCTGACCAGAAACGAAATTCTCAACACCAAGTCTTGGCTAAACCAGATGGTTTGTCTGGCAAAATGAGGGCGTTTGCGGTTGCCAACCTGGACTGTGGTAGAAAGAAAATGCCAGGTCTTGACATAATATTGGGGGTAGCTGCAGTGGTGCCATTAGTTAGTAGGAGCATGTGAAATAGATTCTATATACCCCTGACCGTCAATTTGTGACTAAACAACCAGTGATCTGGACTCACATGTTTACAGTGATTCTGGGCTTTGAATCCTTTGACCTTTGGTGACTTCAGATCACCTTTGCCTGACTCACTAATGATAAGGTTTTATGTACTCATCCATTCAAGTGGGTTGAGTTATTGTGCATACTAACTGGAATTGGCTAAAAAATTGTTCGGCCCCAGTAAAAATGCTTTCTTACAGCAGATTTTATTCCATGTGAGTTCCCTACTGAGCGCTCACCATACCCCCTTCGTCAAAACCTGCATTTTTTATGTTTTTAACTTTTGGAACTTTTTCAAAGAAAAATGAAACAAAAAAGTGAAATACACATTGTGGAGGGCATCGAGGGTGGCCCACCTGCCCCCGCTGACGCCACCCTCGATATACGCTGACCGCAAAATCAGACACCAAGTCTTGGCTAAACCAGACCGTTTGGCTGCAGGCCGATTGGGGTTGCGAACCCGGACTAGTGTTAAAAGGAAAATGCAAGTCTTGCATAATTATGGGACTGCCAGCATGCCAATTAGCGGTTTAGTTGAGCATGTTGAAAATAAAAGCCTACGAAAGAAACAGGAGTAAGTAGTAAGACAATTAATAGTTGCCTTTGATGAACAGTAAACTGCACAAGTGATCACTGAAACTGATGCCACAGAAGTAAGACAATAATAGTTGCCTTTGATGAACAGTAAACTGCACAAGTGATCACGGCAGAAACTGATGCTACAGATGTAAGACAATAATAGTTGCCTTTGATGAACAGTAAACTGCACAAGTGATCACTGAAACTGTTCCACAGAAAGAAGTAAGACAATAATAGTTAGTAGCTGAACAAAACAAGTGCAAGTCGGAACGTCTTAGTAGCTGCGGACAGCAAAACTCTCGTGGCAAATACACTGCATTTTTTTCGCCATTTTCACATTTATTGTTTGTTCACATTCACTGACCTATACTGAAATCTGTCATAACCCATGTGAATGACTTGAACCATTCTACCACATTAGCCCTAACTATTTGCTATCGTGCCCATTCCTAAGCCTGTGGCAGTGAACATGAAACACACTTCCCACAGACAGGAACATCTACACATTGTTGAAACTCATAGATAGTTGAACCACTCCACAGTTACATCAACAGCATTTGGTGGGGGGGAGGGCGCCAAGCCCCCATTCTAGTTCAATCACCACTGAGAAAATTGACCGAGATGTAATTTACACAAATCCTGTGGAGGCAGGTTCTAATGTAAACTAGGGCGAGATCGTGAAAGACAAATCAACACCCCCTGGACAATAGGTTTTATTGTCAACTATTTCTGGGCCAGAACTGGACCTTCTGATAGATAAGGTCAACACTGCTCAGCAGAGGATGAGTAATGTAAACCAACTTGTCTGGCAGCAGGAGAGCTGAAAATAAAGTTGGAAAATTGGGTAATTAATTGGATTTAATTAAATCTGTAACCTATGCGAACATAATTAGCTAAGGCTAACCATTAGCAAAGCTACATCCACCACCACCAAGTTACAACCTGATCGCATGTTAGTTTAGAAGTTATAATGAAACGTGACGACAGAGGGACGAACGAACCATATGGACCATATTCATATAGGTCCAAACGCATTTGGATATGGTGCTCCTAGGAGGTGGGGTTATTGGCCTTCAAAGTTTGGTCCCTTATGCCAGAAAAATAGGGATAATCCCTATCCTGCAGTAACACTAGTCCCAACTGACACACAGAAAAGTATGGCTATCTATTTTCCATTGTGTTAAATGACGCAACATTCTCAAGACGTTCTGTGGTCTTTTTTTCACCAAAGTAACCATCAACACCTACCAACCCACCATAGCAATCCTCTCCCATAGACATTTTCAAAGTGAAGTTAATATAGGAACAGAATTTTTGCAGGGTGCGTAGTATGACATTAATCTAATTTGCATGATGGGATGTTTTGATCTTGTACAATACACTCAATGGAAATCCCATGAACCCTCGGTTGGGTTGGACACATTATTATTAGAAAAACGAAACCACGGGGCCCTTCTTGAGAAGTAAAGCTAGCAAATATGCCCTTCTCTCGGGAAACAAAATGCATCGTAGGTCAACTGACAAAAGCACTCTAATAACTCTCAAACTTCAAGAAAAGGGATGAGAAAGGAGGGATTCTAAGGGTGAATCCCGACGCCAGAACTTGGAGCAGATGCCTACATCTTGGTGGCGGAAATATAACTGAAGGGTTGGTCAAGTGGGGTTGCCAGTGGCATCTTTGTTTCCACTACATTAGGAGCTAGGAAATGTGACTTCAGGTCCTAGGACAAACAAAGCAACTGATATGTCAAAGCTGATAGATTTAAGACAAAATCAAAACAAAATACTGTGATTCCTCTAAAAGAGTAGTTGCGTCAGACATGGCACCAATACCATAATTCGCACTTACCTCCTTAGGTATGGCGGGTTTAACATTCTGGCCTTTTATTTGATTCTTCAGTCACCTGGGCCTCAATGACCGTTAGATCTACATGAAGACCACATTACAATAAGTCCTAGGACTCTGAACAAAACAACTGAAGTTGATAGATTTATAACAGAATTGAAACAAATACTGTGATAAAAGAGTATTGTGACAGACATCGCACCAATACCATAATTCGCACTTACCTCCTTAGGTATGGCGGGTTTAACATTCTGGCCTTTTATTTGATTCTTCAGTCACCTGGGCCTCAATGACCGTTAGATCTACATGAAGACCACATTACAATAAGTCCTAGGACTCTGAACAAAACAACTGAAGTTGATAGATTTATAACAGAATTGAAACAAAAAATACTGTGATAAAAGAGTATTGTGACAGACATCGCACCAATACCATAATTCGCACTTACCTCCTTAGGTATGGCGGGTTTTGAGGGTTTGAATTTGGACACATTCTGGCCTTTTATTTGATTCTTCAGTCACCCGGGCACCAATGACAGTTAGATTACAAACCAAACACAAAAGAGTCAGACAGACAGCCCTTCTGGTACACTGAGTTATATATAGATGACCAGCTCCAGTTGCTCCTCAGAGTTAATCCGAATGCACGGACGTTCCATCGCAGCGTGGACCCATTTTAATTTATCCGACCGCCTAAGCTGTCGTCGAGAGAGACGGTGCACCGTTCGTTGGTGGCTCCCGATACCTGTGACGTTTCGTATCAGGTATAAACACGGGGCCATCTATCACAGACACGTTGCCTATATAAATGCAAATTGATGATGATCCTGAGATTCGGCACACTCGTGGGCATTCAGGACATGCATGGTTAAGACAGAGCACTGGTGTCAATAACTAGAGGTGTTGTGTCTACACCAAAACAAACATTGTCAAGATAAATGTCATTCTTTCATCTGATTCGCGGAAAATGTCAGGCTGACCGCATGCCGCATCCTCGCGTGTCGTCTTAATGCAAGCCCAAGAAGCCTGGTAGAATGGCAATAGTTTAAATGCCACTGTAGGTGATGGATGCGGGCAAAATTCGCCCGCCGTCTCACGGCACAAGTGATGGCTTCAATGGAAAATGATCAGGCTGACATCCCAAGGATCCATTAGGAGCAGATGAAAGCTAAATGACGAACGTGGTGAACAAGATGACTATCGAGTGGCAACATTTGGTGTGGCTTCCATCAGCAGTTCGAGAATAATTTACATCAAAATATGAGGGGGAATCCAGCATTAGGAAAACGGTCACATAACTCTGTAGGCCTACATGATAGGGCCTCGGTTTATCATCAGTAGCTGAAATGCTGGCCTGTAGTTCCCGGAAAGTGTGGATAGGCCCATCAGCGAAACAGCAGTTTTCTGTCCTGTGTGAGTGTCATCATTTTCGTAGATATGTTCACTCGCACGTGAAAGGGCGAGTACGCATATAGGCAAACCTTTTCCAGGAGGAGGGGGGGAGGGCGGGGAGGGGATGGGGATGGAGCGGGGGTTGGGTCGGGGGACTGCGGGACAAAAATTGAATTGTTGGGATGACAATTTGATTTGGGATTCGCGCGACAGCTAGCCCGTGAATTGAGGACCACATGGAATGCACCATGGGACAATGTATTAATGTGCATTCTAATATTGCTGCGGATAGGCTTTTTGTGCACATAATCATCATTTCTTCTTTAATTTTTGCCTGTTGCAAAGTCTATGCATTATTCTAATTGCGTCATATATGTTCGAATAGTTGGCACGATAGATTGTTGAAAATTTTATAACCTGATAAGTATTGGGATTTTTCCCCAAGATATCAGGAATATTTGCACTAGGGTTGGGTAGACCAGCTCGGGGATCAACCGACCGGAAAATGTATATTTGTAGCCCTTCGTTTTGATCACCCAATGCATGAAAGGAATCCCGCAAACATATATATATTACGGGGACAAGTGTATTGTCCGACCTTCATTCCAGAACAAGTTTATGGCATGTCTGGAGGTATAACCCATGTCTAATACCTACGTGACATGTGCATTCCGTGAATTCGTCTATCAGGGGTTTGGTCCTGATCTTTCTGATATCTCGCCTATTCGCCATTCCATGCCAGTAAAAGCAGCCTAATGTGGTAATGCCAGTACTATAACATACAAATAAGAGTAGAAAAAGGATTTCACAAACTGTACTGTTCTGTTAAGTCTCGGGAAAATTAAGTAAGGTCCTGACAGGGAGAAGGCGGGGCAATTTCATGTCCTGACACACAGACACCGCCACTCACTTGCTGACCAACAACAATATTACCAGCCCAGCTCCTTAACGCTCATCAACACCAACATTTCTTTTTGAATCTGCACAAAATATAGTACAACATTAAATTTTTACCCTGTCTGCTATTGTCCAAGTTCAAACGCATTGCCTCCCAAAACCAGGAGATTTACTACATTTGACAATGCATCCGTCGTGCATACAACACCACACAAGCAGCCAAGTACAAATGCCAACAAATACCATTAAATCACCAAATATCTTACAAATTATTCATTGGATAGATCTCCTGCAATTTTTTGATGGATTGATTGGGGTTGTAAGAGTCTTGATCCCTCGGGAGCAAAATATTTTGTTATCCTCCAAAAATAAAAAGGTTTAGAAATCCCTAATCAATACCTGCCTTTTAAAAGCAATATTTCCCTACGTATATCAAGCACTTTCCCCCAAACCGGTTTAAAAAAAAAACCGCATCAATGAAACATGACATCTGGGTGTGAGGGCTGCATACAGATCAAGTCATAAGAAAACAAGTGAACAGATAGGTTTTCGAAGCATCACAAGATTGAGAATTAACGGATAGGGCGAAGTGAGTACAGAATCCAATTTTTGTTTTTTCATTTTATCATGTGTGGATGAAGAGAGGGAGCCTTGGGTTCATCTCACGAAGATGGTTACTGTCCAAAGTAACACAGGCATTGGGGCACATTGAATACATTTGTGGAAGGACGGGTGAAAAATGCCTGCATCTCAAGCGTTGCTCAATTCCAATACCGTCCTGCCCAGAACCCCGTGTTCATGTATAACCAATGCACCCATAACCTTTGTTTTTCAAGGTATTTAGCCATGCATGTTCAAGCGGAGCCGGCATGAACATAAAGCGTGTGTGGCCGCGTCAAACACAAAGAATCTTCCAGTTCCCTATTTTTGGGTGTCTGGCAAAGGTGGATAGCAAAGTATCATTGCACCCAAATTACCAAAAACAAATTTTCACAATTAAACACATCACCTATAGAATTATCATAACAAATTGATGATTGTATGTTTTTTGAAGGGATTTGAATGCTATAATAGTGATTTAACGAGCAAAATAATTTTGTGAAGCTCGGTCTATAAAACACTCGGCCAATAGGTGGTCGTGGGCTCTGGAGTATCAGCGCTTGACACGAGAGATTAAAGCCGGGAAAATAAGGATGGAGCAGGGAAAATAAGTGATGGAGCAGATGAAATGAGACAATAGGGCAGGGAAAATGAGAGAATGTGGCATGGGAATAATGGAGAGAATGGACAGAGATGATGAAAGAATGGAGGCCAGGGAATAATGGAAGAATGCAGCAGAGGACCATGAGAGAAGGACAGGGCAAATTGAGAGAATTGGACCGGGGACAATGGAAGAATGAAGCAGGAAATGATGAGAGATGGAGCAGGGATAATGAGAGAAAGGAGGCAGGGGATAATAGAGAATTGAGCAAGGAATGATAAGAATGGAGCAGGGAATATTGAGAGAATGGAGCAGGGACAAGAAGAATGAAGCAGGAAATGATGAGAGAATGGAGCAGGGAATAAGAGAGAAAGGCAGCAGGGGATAATGAGAAGAATGGAGCAGGGAATGATTGAAAGGAAAGAATGGAGCAGGGGGGGATATTGAAAGAATGGAGCAGGGAAATAATGAAAGAATGCAGCGGGGACAATGAGATTAGAGAATGGGCAGGGAATACTGAGAGAGAGATGGAGCAGGGGACAATGGAAGAATGAAGCAGGCGGAAGTGATGAGAGAATCGGGAGCAGGGAATAATGAGAGAAAGGAGCAGGGAATAATGGAGAGATATGAACGCAGGGAATAATGAGAGAAAGGAGCAGGAGCAGGGATAATGAGAGAAAGGAGCAGGGACATGAGAAGCAACCGGAGCAGGGGAGTAATGAGAGAAGGAGCAGGGATAATGAGAGAAAAGGAGCGGGGGATATAATGGAGAACGAGAAAGGAGGCAGGGATAAAGGAGCAGGGGGCAATGAGAGGAAAGGAAGCCGGGGATTAATGAGAGAAAGGAGCATGGGATAATGAGGTAAAGGAGCCGGGGATAATGAGAGAAAGGAGTCAGGGATAATGAGAGAATGGTGCAGGGATACTGAGAGAAAGGAGATGGGATAATGAGAGAAAGGAGGCAGGGGATAATGAGATATTGGTTCAGGGATATGAGAGAAAGGATCAGGGATAATGAGAGAAAGGAGCAGGGATAATGAGAGAAGGAGCAGGGGATAATGAGATAAAGAGCAGGGGATAATGAGAGAAAGGAGCAGGGGATAATGAGAGAAAGGGCAGGGGCGGGGAATCATGATAGAAGGAGGCAGGGGATAATGAGAGAAAGGAGCAGAGGATAATGAGAGAATGGTGCATGGAATAATGAGAGAATGGTGCAAGGGAATATGAGAGAAAGATCATGGAATAATGAGAGAAGGAGCAGGATAATGATAGAAAAGGAGTGCGAGGATAATGAGAGAATGGTGGCAGGGATAACGAGAGACAGGAGGCAGGGATACTGAGATGAAAGGAGCAGGGAATCAGAGATACAGGAGCAGGGAATAATGATAGAAAAGGAGCGGTGAATAATGAAGAGAATGGAGCAAGAGGGACATGAGAGAATGGAGTCGGGAATACTGAGAGAATGGAGCAAGGGACAATGAGAGAATGGAGCAGATATGAGAGAATGCGCATGGGACAATGAGAGAATGTAGCAGGGGAATCTGAGAGATGGCGCAGGGGACAATGAGAGAATGGACATGGGAATCATGAGAGAAAGGAGCAGGTATGGAGAGAAAGGAGCAGGGTATGAGAGACTGGAGCATGGATAATGAGAGAATGGGAGCGGATATGGAGAACGGTGGCAGGGAATAATGAGAGAAGGGTGCATGTAATAATGCGAGAATGGAGTCATGGAATAATGAGAGAAAGGAGCAGGGTAGAGAGACTGGAGCAGGGAATATGATTGGAAGGAGCAGGAATATGAAAGGAGCAGGTTTATGGAGAATGGAGCAGGGGATAATAGTGGAAGGAGCAGCAGGTAATGAGAGAATAGAGCAAGGTATGAGAGAATGAGCCAGGGAAAATGAGAGAATAGCAGTGATCATGAGAAGAATGGGGCCAGGTATGAAGATAATGGAGGCAGGGTATGAGAGAAGGAGCAGGATATGAGAGAAAAGGAGCGGAATTATGAGAGAACGGAGCAGGGGATAATGAGGAAAGGAGCTAGGGTTTAATGAATAGAAATGGGGTTCAGGGAGAATGAGAGGTGAACGATAGGCATTCATCCCACTAGGACCTGGCATACTCAATTCCCCGCCCCCAATTAGCACTGACAGTATGTGCATATCTAGTCTGCACCCTTGCCGGCCCCCCCCCCCTCCCCCCCCCCCCTCGTATAGATGTAAAAAAAATTTTTCAATTCTTTTCTGTTTGGCAGTACCCTATTATCGATACTTGTTTCCACCACAGCCAGCATTTAATTGGGCTCATCGTTCCTGTGACATACACCATTAATATTACCATCACTGAATGCATCTGAATTTTCTAAGACACAGCAAGCCTTCAATGGCCTCTCCTTCCCGTCGGTGTACACAATCAACCTAGAAGTGAATTTCATAGCTTGGGAGGCATTTGTGTCATTTCATATTATGAGTATGTATCTCGGGTTGTGTTTTCATATATGACGTATGTTTCTCTGGTTATGTTTCAAAAGGTCAAACGTAAGTTATGCTTGTATCAACATCTGAAGACTGCACTTGCCTAAAAGGTACATATAAATTTACTATATGAAGGTTTGCTATAAATTGTGATTGCGTGTGGCTATATAGTTCATATGTCCAACTTTTGAATACGTGGAATTCCCAGTGCATGTCCTTCCGAGGAGCTTACAGCAAGTTATAATAGCACCTATCATACATTCCCAGCTAGTAATACAGGCTTGTATATATTCAGGCGGCTTAGAATGGGCCGAACAATTGTTAGCCTCTAGTAGACCAATGCTGTGGCGGGGATTGATCGGATTAATAGAGGAGCCAATGGTATGAGAACCAAGTACCATAGTACGACAATCCTACCTAGTGCCTTTAGGAACCTTTCTGTTATATGCTCAGGTCTAACCATCTTTCTGTTGTATGCTTAGGTCTAACCTAAGGTTCCATGTAAATAGTAAATCACTGGTTCACCGTCCTCAATGCAACAATTTTTTATTCAGCACGCGTTCCAAGGTAGAGTCGTTAAAAATTCATGTGTGTAGCCAAGCCGCTTTCCGGTAAAGGGGGGGGGGGGGGGGGGGGGTGGGGGGGGGGGGGGGAACAAGAAGACCGATTTATTCTTGTTTTGGCCATTGTTCCCGAGTTTCCTTGGCTGACGTAATGCGTTGGGAGGGGAGTGGGGAAGGGGTGGGGGTGAAGGTACCCACAAGTTCTGAGAGGCCTGACAGCAGGCTTCCTCGTACCTCAGCATACCCTCATCACTCACCATGCCATTTGGGCCCACTTATTCCACACTTTTTCAATTTATGTCCCAATTCTTAATTCACTAGATGGTAATTCGAACCTTTTTTCTTTTCTCCGCCAATCCCCTCATCCAATTATTTCTCATTCTCTTTCATTTCCTGATCGTCTGTCTCTTGTGTCAGAGTGTAAACCACCTCCCTCACTGGCTATGCCAATTTCTGAATTGCTTTTTCCGCCAGATACAGCATGTGACTTTTGAGCGAACGGTTTCAATTTTGGTTTTTACCAATTCTCCTTGTCTTGCTTTTGCTCCTTTTGCAGCTAAGTAAGCCTGCTTGTTTCATGGTGGGCTATTACATGTGCCGATCAACTGGTTCAATACTCCTTATGCATGCGAAACAATATTGCTTGAGAATCAGGTTGATTTCCCGCGCAATAACCTGCGCATGTGTATTTAGGTCCCAACATAAAACTCTTATTAATAGCAAGGCAGATGAATGTGGCAATAACACCTCCCCACCCTCACATTTTAACTGAAAGAAAAGATGATAAATATATATTGATATGACATAAACTCGTTCTCCAAGTAAGGAAGCCCTTTGAGACTTTGTACAAAACCCAAGGAATGTACGCTGGAACAAAACTGCTGTCCTGTCGTACCGATTTGATTTTGGACCAGTCATGTGGGCGACCTTTTAGCTGTGTGTGAGCAGCGCTACTGCTCTCAAGTCATAGTCTCTCTGTCCGTGTTTCGTTTTTTAGTTTGTTCCGTTTGGATGCTCTGTTTCGTCACATTCACTCATAACTCCTAAACGTACATGCGATCAGTTGAAACGGTTGGATGGTGGATGAGCATGCGACTGGCTTGGACGAGTCCTTTTTGTTTGTCATAGTGTGATTAGATTTCATTAAACCAACGATAACCCCCATTGTTCTTCCTACAGCCTTTCCATTCCTCCTGTGAGAGGGTTTTTGGGGGGGGTTTCATTACTCCTATCTCTGCAGAGCAGGCACCAGCTAGAAGGGAACTATTTCATTGATCAGTCAGCATGGAGGTGGGAATGCCTATAGGCAATGGGGGGACTTACATGCCGTTCTTGGGCAAATCTGTCATCACCTTCTCAAAATGTAGGGGCTGGCTGGACTTCAGCCCTGTGTGGAACCACACCAATGGGGAATGGATTGAGGCAATAAGGGACTCACAGGCATTTCCAAGTGTGTTCCACTGTTCACTGCTACATGCACAGAAATGAGTTGTGCTGCATTGTGCCTGCAGGTAACACATGAAGTTGTGCTGGGTACATATACTGAATATTAGGCCAATGTGGTGGGGGGGCCAAAAAAAACAACAAATGTTCAGATCATTCCAAGGTGGTGTCAGTATAAATGCCAATTAATCGTTAACATACAACGATATGTGAATGGTGAAGCATTGTCAGTTTTTCGCCAGATCAAATTTTTTGCTACCAAGACACAGACCCGAATTATCACAACTGTTCCTCCCGGGTGGAATAGGAAGATATCAATGATTTTAATAGAAAGTAACATTTTTGTGAATTATGGGGAATTGGTACACCTGAAGAGACAAATATCTTAGGTCACAATTACACGGAAAGCGAAAGGCCGTTTTGCTGATGTCATGGCCTCACAGTGCATGCATATGATCATACACACTACGGTATGTCAGACGGAAAATAATGAATTTACCATGGATGCTTTTGGGTTGTGCTGCTATAAAAACCCTGACCGTTCGTAAGTATATTCACACTACGTGATGATGTAGGTGGAATAATAATGTTGATATACACTATGACAGATTTTCGTTGCGGCATACAACCAGTGCGCGACAATGTTTGCTAGACCGTCGGTTGCCTTTTTATAAGGCCTGTCTGCAAAGATGCTCTATCGATAAATTGCTGACCAATCAGTGAATGTTTACATTCGGCATTATCACCTATTCATTCCCATGCAGCCGTGCCGGGTTACGGTTTACCCAGACTTCTCTTGCTATGGTGTGACTGACTTATTTCAATGGTTAAGTTATAGTCAACCTGCACTCATGGTAGAACAAGGCAATACTTGGTCAGTTTCAACAATTTCATAGGCCTACACATCTGCCAACCATCAACATCAGGTCCCTCTCTCATTGGAAAATTACTGCGTTGCATGCCTGTTGGTGAAGGCCTTGACGGATTCGCATTAGAAATTCTCAATCCAATAGGCGGCGGGATATATTAAATAGATTCCTCAGTAACTGCTTTGCGCTTCCCGACTGGGCTTTTAGGGTCGGCCAAACTTCGAGAAGGGGAAAGCACAAATGGATTGCTTGTGGATTTCTGACTGCCAAAATCCACCATTCTGCTATGCAAGCTAAGAACTGTCAACCTCGTGTACTCATCATGGGGAACCCACAAACCAACAGGAACTTTATTCTCCAGTGAAGTCACAATATCCCCCCCCCGCAAAAAAAAAAAAAACACCCTTGATCTACTATGGGGTTGGTTAGAGGTAAAAAGTTAAAATTTTGAAAAGAAATGACCCAGTTCCCCCAGTCTACACCAGTGGTGGAGCCATGATGTCCCCAACAGCCTGCAATGGTTTGAAGTTCCCCCAAACACGTACCACCCCCAACAAGTGGTCTAGGACCGATCAAGGAGTTCCGTGCCACACCCCCCTCCTTACTCGTTTGTTTACAAGAATTTCAACCTTTGACTTTCTTGATCTTATAATTCCCCTTATTTACTTTGACGACTGAGCCTCGCAAAAAAAAGGTTCAATATAAAGGAAACCTGCATACCATCATCCATCCAGTGGGACTTTTTGTGTCAACAATTGAGAATTGGCCTAATTTTCTATTTCCTCACAATTTCCCCCTACCCAAGTGTTCCCAAAATTGGACCCAATGATCTACACCAAAAAATGGCTCTTGTACCTTCCCATGAGAAAGTGCCATACCAAACGTCGTCCGTGGATCAAGTTTTTCACTGAGCTTCAGGAAACTTATCATCTCACCAGACTATCAGACTCTGACCTCTGTTGACCTTAGATGACTGATGACCGACCCTAAATGATAGGGAATCATGTATAGAACATGGATCCAGTATAACGTAGTATCAGCGCCATCCATCTCAGGTGGGTCCACGTTATATTGTTAACACCCCGGCATCACATACAGACACACACACATTTATAACACCCACTGTCACTGGAAACGGCAACTGCATGGAGTCAGCCAGTGGGGGGAGGGTGGAGGTTGGGCGGGCAAGTTTCCCCCAATACCGAGTGGGCAAATAGGGAAATCGCAGGCTAAAAAGCAAAGAAATGGACAGAACAAGAGGAAAATGTAATCGGGAATTATAGGCTGGCTCCATACGTCCTGCCTCTGCCTCCATCCCTCCATCCTGCCTCTGCCTCTGTCATCCATCAAAGATGCAACAACATGAATATTAACTGTCTGGAGATCAAAATTTAGCATTTTTAATGCCGTTGTGGAGCAGGGAGAGTGATTTTTTTAACAAGACGGCATTTCATAAACTATTTTTTTTGTCCCAAGTTTTCATACTTCTAACCTTTTAGTTCAGTCTCCCTGCGCGTGGTGCTTGAATAGTCTTTCTATTGTCTATATTCCATTGCTCATGTGGTGCACCATAATGATCTCTAAACTGATAATCCCGTTCATGGAAAGCAAGACAACAACAGGAACATCTTCGAAGTAAGGAGACAGTGCTCGCAAGGAGGTTTCAGAAGAAATAATGGCTTATAATGAACCCCCTGTAACTGATATGAGAAGAATTTTAAGACAGAATTCCGGCAACCTGGAACTCATGCAACTCATTGTTTGCTGTCTGGGAACATAACTGGGGGGGGGGGGGGGTTTTAAAGTGGGGTTGCCAGTGTGGCTCTCTCTCCTTCCCACCAGATTTGACTCACTAGGAAATATGGGACATTGTGTGTTACCGGCATATGGCGAACCAGTCAATACAGACTTACTTCGTGCAACTACATCAATTTTTTTTTCCTCCTCAGAAATTGTCAGAGGAAGGGAGGGGATCATGGCAGGGGTCGCGTTCTTGCGCGTCTTGCGCGTCCAGTACGCTTTGTTTACATTGTGGACGCATAAAAAAAAACAACAATAGCCCCTCACCAGTGCGTCCAGGTTTCCCTGCTCGACCTCACAACATTGTTATGCTCATATTTTTTTTTTTACGGGAAGTTTGACAGCTTCATGTTTTCCACCCTCTTGTAGTGCAAATAAGTGTCATAAACTCAAAGCCACGTACAACAACGTTGCAACAGACTAGGACAAGTGCTCACTTACTGCTTAGTGCTAGGCTTTAATTGATGAGTTGCTAGCTGTTTGGTTTTTCACACCCCGTATATTAGGCTAGATTATTATCTTACTTTGCTACCTTGAACGAGGGGAGTGATGATCAATTTCTCTATCTTTTTGATGGTCACAGCACAGATTCTCAAATTAATAATAGTGGAAGTCTTAGGCCAAATTCTGTCACGATGCTTTGGGGACTGGTTGGCTATGTTACCATGAGCTTTTGTGTACTGAAGTATAACACTAGGCCTACACATTGGTCTCTTAGCCCAGCTACGACTGTTGAGGGCTTGGCTACTTTGTCTTAGAGTTTATACAGCATACTCCACTACTGTACCTGCAATGCCAAAATGTGCAAGGGATTTTAGGTTATTTGACACCAAATCAAGATTGCTTAAATAATGTGAATGTCTGTGAGCAGAGGCCTAGCCGTATCACACACATTCCTTGGGAACTTAGCTTAAATATCAGGGTGTTGCCAGCTGTCACTCTAGTTTTGTGTTTGTTACAGAAGCGTAGCCAGTGTACGATAGCTATAACATTAAACGGGAGTCCTTAAGACAAGGATTGGGGCAATAACTTAAGCTCACGTAGGGATCATAATGATTGTTATTCTGTAAAGAGAACTTCCCCCTGACTCTGCATAAAAGAACAACATCAGATTACAAGCAAGTACAGGTGGAACCTAAGTAGCTACGATTTAGTGCTTCAATATCCATTCCTGTGAACACTCACACATGGTTGACGGAGACTTGGTTTTTGAATTAGAGTATTGATGGTGCCGTATAGTGTTGGGTCTATTCCTGCAGCTTCTGCCTGTGCTATCTTAAAGCCTCTTAAAATCAATAGTGATAATGGTGACTTAGGATTAATTCGTTGGGATTGGGATAACGTCCTCATCTTGATTGTGGACGGCTTACGGGTTAAAAATAATCTAGCCTATGCAGTAAATGACAAGCAACATCAGTTCTCTGGCTGCAAATAAGGCAATAATAATCCCGACTTTGATTATTGGACGCCCTTGCAAATAGGCTGGACCCCTTTAGAATTCAGAGATGTGGAGTGGTCCCTAAAGCCTATGCTCGGACCCACTAACTTTTGGGCTTGGCGCTACCTCTGGATCATGCTATGTGACATTGTGTTTTCTCCGATTTGAGTGGAATTTCTCATAGCTATCCCCCACAACACACACACGAACACCTATGCCGTGTGTGACCCATGACCAAAAAAAAAGAAATTCTCTTTGTAACACCTTTTCTGTTAAGAAAGTTCTGTGAATTTTCCACTCCTCCGGTGAAGTACATTATATTTCGGAACCACAGAGTCCAGAGAATAAAGCTCCTAAAAAACATAGCCATATTGATTTTCACTAGTAACTAAGAACAAGACACACATTACGGTTAGCTGGTATAACACCTTTAATGCAAGGGATGATGATCCCTTTTAGGAGCCTCCCTTCTTATCTACTTAGCTATTCAGATATTCTCATATCGTGTGCAGGGCACTGTCACTTGAGGCACGCACGCTCACTCACCACTGCTCGTGGAAACAGCATAACGTAATTACCAACCCACGCTTTATATACCCCCTTCTTGACACAAGTAATTGCCAAACATATTAAAGGCATTAATTAGAGGGAGCCGATATCAAAGAATAGTGGCAGTATCATCAATTTTAAACAAAGAGGTACTTTAGGTGTAAAATGGGTATAGAGGGCATATGCAACTTTCATTTCAATAATAACTGAAGGAAATGGAATGGCAGCAAACAGAATAATAATTTTAAACCCCAGCACATCATCTCCTATAAAAATTTGTGGTGGGCAGTATACAGTCAGATATTGCTGGATTCTACGATACAGTCCAAGCCAGGGAATGGGGTTCCAGGTGATTTCACTTTCCCATTCAGATGTGCTGTATGTCATAGACTAGCTACAGACTCCGTTGAATTCCCGCTCAGTGACGAAAACTAAGCCTGATAACATGAGAAAAGTAAACATGACCGTAGTCCACCTTCAAGTGGATGTAGAGACTAGTAGAGTAACACCTTCCACAGAAAATCCATGCGAAAACATGACAATATAAGGGTGCCTAAAGCACGAGAACATGTATACTTCGACTTTGCTAAATGCGATTTTCTGTGAAACCACAGAGATTACATCGAAAGAGAGCGATGGGGTTGCCAGTTGAGATAGGGTTTAATTTCGTATGAGACTAGTAAAGTCTAACAGAAAAGCCAGAAGGTCTTAGTGATTCCTTGACTGATCCTGACAATTGATCAAGCTGAGCATTTTCAACTTCACATGCTCACGAGATTCACAATGGGATCCTTTAGTACTCATTATGGTGACCCACATACCAAGTATGAACTAGATCCATGCAGATGAGGTCTCATTCGCTTTTTTTCAACAATAATCCATTCTCCCCCTCTCCCCCCCCCCCCCCTCCTCCCCCCCCCCCCCCCCCCCGAACTTCACCCAGTCTCTATAAAAAAACATTACTTCCATAAAACAGCCTGCTAGGAACAAAGCTGCTAGTGTATTAGAAAAGGTAGTTATATAGTCCGTGGCTATAGATCAATTTTTTCAAAAATTCCCCATTTTCCTCCCCAACCCTGAAACCAGTCTCCACAGAAACGATAGGGTTCCTGTACATCCCCATAAGAAAGCTGCATACCAAATTTCAATAATGTAACCACCATGTAACTATCATGTTAACAAGATTTTACATACTTTGACCTCTCTTGACAGTCGGATTACTTGACCCTGACCCAAAAACACGACTGGAATCATGTACTCATAATGGCGAACCCCGTAACCAAAAAATATGAGCGCAAGCAAACCAAGTTATCGAGTTATCATGTTTAACAAGCCGGTCCATTACATACACCCCACACCATGTACACCCGTCAAGGAGCGATTTCTTGATTTCGTCAGGATCCAAAGAGGGGTGGGGGGGGGGGGGGGGGGGGGGGGGGTACAAGAAGGGGGGTCTGGGGGGTGGTGGGGGGGGGGGGGGGGAGGAGCAAGTATGAGATGGTTAAGGAGTGAAGCAGACCAGAATAACCCTGAAGGCCAACATCAGAATTTATCGATATAATGAGATAATTATAATGACCGCGTGGAGGGGGGGGGAGGGGGAAGAACCACCCATAACGCTTCAATATATTGTGGCGGATGTGTAAGTATGGTTCCCTGTTCGCCTGGTAATATGTTGAGGCAGCTCAAAAGTAATTATTTCCCAAGGTAGTAAACGTACCAGGAGATGACGAGGTGCCAATGGTGGTGCCTTGAATCGGTCAGAGTTGTGGCATTCCCTCGAGGACGATCTTTCTTCGCTTATTTCAGTCCCGTGAACTCACAGATCATAGGCCCAATATATTCTACAGGTCTAAGCCAGTTGGGTCACGCTGGTGTACCATGAGTGACCATGCACAAGGGCCTAGTTCCACCAAAAGTATGAATCCGTCTTGTGCCTGATCGCCTTAGTGATGATTGTGCCGGGGGCTGTTAAAACCGCTCCTATAGGGCAATGGCTAATCCAGAAGCGAACACCAAAGATGGCTGTGAACTCAACGTTCGGTTAGAGACATGCGTTTTTTCCAGAATCCTGTGTCACATACAGCATGTCATGAAGAAACCTGGAAAATAATGAAAATATCTGTTGCCTCATGTTGGCATTTCTGCAGTTATCGTTGTTCAGTTACCATAAGATGTTATTATTGAGCCATAGGGATGTCCTATTACGGGACAATAATAAGGGGGGTGGGGGATCTTATGACAAATCTCTCACTAATCTTACTGAGTCACCCAAAGAAGAAGCATTTTTGACACCTAATTAATAATTGTCCTTTTCTTTTCACTTCCACACTCTGGAAACTGCCATTCACGAAAGCGGCCCGAAGCCGACCATGTTTTCCTCACACATATATGAGAGGATACCAAGGTGAAGATTCAACCACGGGAAACTGATTGCAATTAAAGGCAACTGCAGGGTGATTTATACAGGGGCTAATTTAATAGCTGGATAAAAACTGAATGCGCTAGTCCAAACCGGAAGTTCATGGACTTTCCGTTACGGAGTTATAGTCATTTGAAGTTTGTTTATTTGTGAAGCATGTGTATTGTGCAAGATCAAAATGCATCCGCATCAGCAATAATGAAATGATGTCTCCCAATTGCACAACCCTGCCAACATTCTTTGTTTTCTATTGAAATTCAAACATTAATTTCACTTCGAAGCATTAGTTTATGGGGAAGGATTGCTGTAATGGGTTTGGTAGGTGTTATGGTTCTACTTGTTGAAGAAATACGAAACTTCTGCTGATGTTTGACTTATTCAACCAACATGAACCATCAATACATAACAAATTTCCTGTGTTGTCCATGTGTGAATGTCATGCGTTATTGTGCAATTGGGATTCTACCAATTTCTCTGCTTCATGGCCCAAGCTTGAAGGCCAATAACTCACCATAGGAACATCGTATTGAAGTGGGGTTTGGACCTGTAGATACAGTTTTCCATTCTCCACAATATGACCTCTGATATGTATCCAAGCCTGCAGTTGTCCTTCAAGTTGGCTTTATGACCTGGCACTGTGACCTGTCAGAGATTTGGCTATTGATGTAAATGATTTCAGTGACACCAGTTAGTTCATTCATGGAGTCAATCAGTATCAGAACTTCTAGTAAAGTCACAATGACTTTGGAATGGTGACTCAATTTTGTTATTTTTTTGTCAATAAATATATGCATTATGCTTGATACCTGGACCCCCCCATTTACAGTGGGTCCCAAGGACGCTTCTACTCGAACTGGCCGAGCCTGCAATGCTACAGTATTGAATGATTTATTTTATTTTTGGTAATACGAGCTAAGATTTGGCTATGGCAATGAGCAGATGAAGGTGCCCAATTTTGAATTTGCTTGGGACGTGATGCGCTCCACCCCCCCCCCACCGGCATTTTTTGGTGAGTCGTTAGTTTATTTCTTACTTCAGCTGTCTTGCACAGAGTGCAGTATGCTGGAATATATGTATAGGCCATAAGCTGCCTATGAAGTGCAAAATGAGATTATCAACATATTGTCTCCCAAGACCTGGAGTTGCCAGGCTATAATTCCCAGCTAGATTACTGGCTGTAGTGAGCAGTATACAGGGGGGTTTGATGGTCTCTTCACTGAAAGCTTGAGGTGTCAGATGACCCATAATAATAACATTAGAAATTTGAATATGATGTTATCAGAGGAGGGTCTATTGGAATATGATGACGAGAACGGAAAGGAATGAAAAGGTAGCTGTGTCATAGTCAGCTAGTGCCACCATATAAATATGTATTCGGTGCGGAAACCCAAACTAATAAATAAATAAATAATAAATATTGTCTT
This sequence comes from Sclerodactyla briareus, assembly GCA_026419785.1. Classification (NCBI taxonomy): domain Eukaryota; kingdom Metazoa; phylum Echinodermata; class Holothuroidea; order Dendrochirotida; family Sclerodactylidae; genus Sclerodactyla; species Sclerodactyla briareus. Next base: position 135,708 of record JAODTK010005719.1, read on the forward strand.
TCATATATAGGCAGCCTGCCATGCAAATTTTTAGAGCAGTAACAATTAATGATTGCCGAAAATTTTAGCTGGTGAATCTATTATCAGTAATTAGCCTCAAAGAAGAATAATTGTGAAGACCCAATCTATCTGGAATACAGCATTGGACTGGCAATGAGCCGCAATCTGATAAAAGAGATTCACTATGAGTTCACCCGATTATCCTCAGTGTAGTATAATTGTCGGGCCGCAATGGGAGCATATGATAGCAATGAATAACATGTTTAAATTATTGATAGGAGTGATGGGACTCTCAGCTTTTCGGCACTAGGATACTGCCTTGCGGCTGGAGCAGGCTACTGAGATATTGTTGGGTGAGTTATGAATTTTTGACAAAGAGCAGATGACATCTATTTCGACTGATTAATGCATGCATGGAAACATTATAAGAAGGGTACTGGAGGATTGGCACTTCATTCTACAGTCAACTTTGAGGAAATTGGTAACAATTCCTGGAGCAGTATGGATGGAAAAGTGGGGGGGGGTTAAAAACAACCCCCCCCCATGGGTCCCCCCCCCCCCAAACAACACACATGGACACACTAAAAAAAACAATTTGACATTCACGCTATCATACAACAATTTTCTGACCAATTTCCATGGGCATGTCCTTAAATATCAGCTCATGTAGTGCGTTTAATAAGAATTCCTCATATGTGGGAGTGAAAAAAACAAAATTGTAGTGTAGGGGGAGGTGGGGGGTGAGGAGGAGGAACCTGTGGTGTAATTAATGCTTCCCCCCCCCCACCCTACACTGGGCAGGGTTTTTGTAAGGGAAGTGAGGTGTCCCCCACCACCTGTTTTGGTTATTATAATGTGATGAATATCCCAACATTCAAAATGACACCATCTATCTAGCGAGTACATATGAAAAAAATGTGTGTGTTGCTAAAAATAAAACATCACCTATAAATGGAAAACTCTCCTAACCCGGAACGTTTTCAACCTTGAAAGTTCTGAATTAAGGGCAGTTCTTCAGCCAAAGCTGAATAATTCCGACCGAGGGGGTGGTTGCAGCAGCAAATGATCAGTGTCGATGATTGGAGGAGTAACTAAGATACCAACAAGAAGATTCCAGACAAATCATGTGACCTTAAGATAGGAGGGCCAAGATGCAGAATGCTTTGTTTTCAATGTACAAAAAACACATTTAGGTGATATATTTGCATATATTCATTTGGTATGACATGTGAATAGACAGACACTTAAGCGCACCACTCCACCTGTAGATCGATACCTATAATCCAAGGTTTACACTGCCTGATAAAAGTAATCAATGGGATGTTTGCGACCGTTAAATGGCGGCCTCCGTCCGGAGCAGGTTGGGAAAATTTACCCGCCTCAATATCATTGAGCATAGTCGAGGTGAGGGAGGAAGGCAAGTTTATTATCGACTGATGCTTATCCACTATGTAAGGCCAGGGTTCCTGATGAGCTACACTATAGGATTCCTAAACCCTTAGAAAATCAAATTGAAACCTGTGAAAGCCCAGGTTGGGACAACAACATCACACCATTCAACTTCCTACAAAGTGTGGGGAGTAGAAATTGCTCCCAAATTTGTTTACAACCACCGTATACAGGCGCGTATGCAAGGATTTGTCAACCCGGGGGCGCGGGATGATATCTAAGGGGAGCGCCACCATCGGTTGGCGATCACCCCAGAGCGTACAAGGAAATTTTCAGTTTTAACACTCACAGATCGCCGAAAATGACCCTCTGGAGCAGTCAGAGGGAACCGTGTTAATATACTCACACTATAGCTAAAAAAACAATGTGCCTTCGTGTGAGAATTGTCTGAGAACACAAATGATCTTTGCACTCATACTGAAAAATATATTGAATCTAAATGTAAGGGGGGGTTTTCCTTCTCACAGAATATCCACACTATAAAAACCAACGCCACACGAGTGACAGCATTGATTCCTTGCAGTCAGCCCATACAGTATATGCCCGACACTAAACAAACTCACTTTATGGTCACTGATATGATTACAGTTGCCGTACATGTTACCTCGTTTAATCTTCAAGAAACCAGTCTTGGGAAGCAAAATGAACGTGACAATCGGTTCATGTATGAATCATGATGCGTCAGTTAGTGAAATGCATTCTTCTCCTTCATAAACGTACACATGCATATCAGGGCGGAGATCACTGATGCCATTCAAAACGGCCTATTCTGTCGGAATGAGGCAAATGCATCAGGATTTGGCGGCTGCAGATGAGCTGGGAAACTGCGTACCAATGCAGGAAACGACCATCACCTGGAACATCATGCATGATTTCCATGAAAGGAGCAGTGCACCTTTCGCAAACACCCCCCTCCATGCTTTGAATATAAGGGTTATACTCGGCAGCTTGCTGTGTGGCGTTCCTTGTGCAGCAAGTTTCGAATAATGTGGGTATTTAGCCCATCTCTCTGTCGTTTCCCGTTCTCACAGGTTTCTGGATGCAAAAACAGGGGCGTCAATTCTGGTTTCGAAAAGTGGGGGGTTGGTGGCATGTTGGACCGAAAATTTAATATCGAGGCGGGCGTCCACCATTGGTTTGGCGCTAGGCGCACCCAGAAATATGTTTGGCTTTTTATACTCCCAGATTCGCCGGAAATGGCAACTCCTTTCGCCGGCCTAATTGCAAAAAACTGAATTGTGCAATTTCATTAGAAAGAATGTTTGAACTTTCACTCTGCGGATAGCAGATAATATAGAACACAAGCATCTACGGTCTCTCTATGTTTTTTAATGAAAGAATACGTCAGCCAGATCACTTTCACACTAATACCAAAAACCTCCTGCAAATTTACAATTTACTTAAACAGGTGGAGCTAGGATTGCAGATCCACCCCTCTTCATTTTAGCATAATATCTTTGACAATAGATATGACTTACCGGGTGCTTTTAAGCCCCCTGTTATGAAAGGTGGGAGTATAACCCATCATGATTGTCACGAATCGTTGATAAAGTTTCAAGACAATATATCAACACAATTACAAGAAAGTAGACTACTGTCCGTACTTGACTCGGTGGCGCAGCTAGGACTTTTTTAGTGGGAGGTGCTGGAAGGAGGGGGAGCTAAGGCATTGGCGTTGCCAGACTTTTCGTCTTGTAGGGGGGCACAGGGGAACTAGACTGGCTATCTGAGCGTAGCGCCCCCATTTTGGCGCGGAGCGCACCACAGACTTATTGATTGTGCAAGCCTCCAGCTGGCCGGAATGGCATTCCCCGGCGGTTTATATCCTTTTGTGCTCACAAATTTTGGTAATCGTGGAAAATGTTGACAATTTGCCCCCCCCCAACCCGTCCTTCGTTGTCCCGACTTTAACTTTTCAGCCAGAGGTTCAACGATCACTGCGCCGGCGCATAACTACGCCACCAGTGCGCGCGACCGCGCAATTTTTCTCAGATTTTTCAGAGCACATCTTGAGAACAGAAAGCCAAAAGGCTTAAGTGATTCCTTGACTGTTTCTCTGTCACCCATAGCCAGACACACGTACAAATGGGAGATAGTACAGCTCCTTATAGCAACAGAACTCTGACAAAATTTCCTATCTGTACCACCCACTAATATCGGTTCCCCCCCCTGTACCCTTTGTACGAACGCTACACATTGAATTTCAAGGTTTTCAGACTTTGAAATGATAACCCCCCCCCCTCCGATTCCCTGACCCCAAACAATAGGGTTTCATTGCCTCATCATGGGAATACACAAACCAAGTATAGCCCTCATGCCACCCAGCCCTTTACCAAAAACAATAGGGTTCATGTACTCCCCATAATAAAAGCCATAAAGGATATACACACCTAATTTCAACCTGATCAGATCACCCGTCTGGACTTATCCTGTTTACAAGGTGTTCAGACTTTGACCCTCTGTGACCTCAGATGACCTCTGACCTACCCCAAAACATAGTGTGTCGAATACTCATCATGGGGAACAAACATAACCAGTATGTCTTCATCCATCCAGGGGGGGTCCGAGGGTATCGTTTTTACAGCCAAACGTGGCTAAAAATCTTCAAATTTTTCACAATTTTCTATTTCCGAACCAAAATTCACTCCTGACCTGAACCAAAAACGATAGGGTTCCTGTACTCCCACAAAGAAAGCTTTTACACCTAATTTCAACTTGAATTCAACCCAACATTATGGACTTATCGTGGTTACAAGTTTTTAAGACTTGACCTCTGGTGACTAATGACCTTGACCTGACCCCACAACAATAGGGTTCATGTACTCATCAATGGGAACACACATACCAAGTATGAGCTTCTTCCGTAAAGGTGGGGTTTGAGTTATCGTGTTTACAAAGCCAAATTGGCCAAATCATCAAATTTTTCACAAATTTTCTATTTTCACAAAACCAATAATGTCCCCCGACGGAACCACAAACATAGGGTTCCTGTACTCCCCATAAGAAAAGCTTTACCCCGATTTCAACTTGATCAGACCACCTATTATGGACTTATCGTGTTTACAAGGTTAAGCTTTGACCTCTGGTGACCGTCAATGACCTCTGACCTGACCCCAAACAATAGGGTTCATGTACTCCATCATGGGGAACACACATAACCAAGTATGGAGCTCCATCCATCCAGGTGGGGTTAAGTTATCGTGTTGACAAGCCCAAAATGGCCAAATTAATTACTTCTCACAAATTTGTCTATTTATCCAATCAACCAAATTCACTCCCGCCCTGACAAAAACAATAGGGTCCTGTGACTCCCCATAAGAAAGTTTTACACCTAATTTCAACACTCGATTCAACCACCATTCTGGGGGGGGGACTTATCGTGTTCACAAGGTTTTCAGACTTGACCTCTGGTGACCTCAGATGACCTCGGACCTGACCCCAAACAATCGGGTTCATGAACACATTGGGAACACACATACCAAGTATGAGCTCCATCCATCCGGGTGGGGTCGAGTTATCGTGTTACAAGCGAAATTGGCCAAAATAATCAATTTTCACAATTTTCTATTTTCGACCAAAATTCCCAACACATCCCGACCTTAACAAAAACAATAGGGTTCCTGTACTCTCCCATAGAAAGCTATACACCCAATTGTTTTTTTTTTTTTTCACTTGTTCAGAACCAACTATTCTGGACTATCATGTTTTAACCAGGTTTTTCAGACTTTGACCTCTGGTGACCTCAGATGACCCCTACGCTGACCCAAAAACAATAGGGTTCATGTACTCATCATGGGACCACCCATACCCAGTATGAGCCGAAACCTCCCCGACCTGATCAGTTTATCGTGGGTTACAAGCTGAGCAACCCACACATCACACAACACACCACACATACACCCCCCCCCACACACACCCACCCAGAGACTACGTGATGCATAAGATTCCTCTGACTTCGCAGGAATCAAAATCATAATCCCAGCAAAATTTCAGGATATTTAGCCAACTTCACCTCTACTGTCCCTATCATGATATAAACGTATGCCCATAGAAAGCATCCAACCCGAGTAGTAGTCCCCTTGCCCTGAGAAAACTCGCTGAAATTCAGCCGTATTGATAGCCTAGGATACTGCATTTTCAAATTGCACGTGGTTGAGAGAGGACGAAACGAACAAGAGGCTAAAGGGTTTAGTAATCCAAAGAGGTTGATGTAGTGTGTCAAGTCCATGAGAATGTTGCTGTATATATTTTCACAGATTGTATAGCTGGGGGCCAATGAGGGAGACATTTCCCATATAGAGCTTGCAGAGATTTCGGGAGAGGGGAGAGGAACGGGACGATTTTCGCCACTAGTACCACGCCCGAAGCACGAACGTGGTAAACTTATATTATTGGGCCATTTGGCACAATGAGGCTACTGCCTTCTTGTCATGAAAAACAACAATTAAGCTATATGTCTATAACAAACTGGTCGTCTATTACTGACTACAGGATATGTTTTTTCTCGAAATTCAAGACATCGGTGGTGGGGGGGGGGCAACCCGCCCAAAAAACGGGGGGGAGGGGCCACGCGCCCCTCTCGAAAACCATGTCCCCTCTCCCCATTGCCCCCCCCGATGAATTTGTAATTTTCGAGAAAAAAAAAATCTGTCCCTGTTCTGTTTCCCTGTCTGTCCCTCGGCTAGAGTACTTCATATGGTCGTGATGTCAATCTGACCTGAGAGACAGCATCGGTTGGTGAGTGTTTCGCACACACATTTCGGATATGAGCCTCCCAGATTTCAGAAGCAACTTCCTCATCTTCCCCGATCTTTTCTTCAACAGCCCTAGTTTTTGGTAGGGTCTCTAAACTTGAAATTGTGAGCTTGACAGATGATCCTAATATAATTAACGCAAATCTCAAAATGTTGCCTAAATTCCATTAATTGACGAAGACACCACCATTTTTTGTGGGCCACTCAGCAGTTTTTTGTGTAAACAATTTCACATTTGCTTCACCCCGCTCTGACTTCTCCCATTCTTCGCCCGAGTTCGCTACGCGACATCCCAACTTTGACTATATCTGTGAACGCTTTGAGCCTGTCCTCGACCTGTGTAAGCGCTATATAAGACGAGCTATTATTATTATATGCACCTCCTCGGATGCCTGTGACATGGGTGTTGCCCTAGCATAGTGGTCACTCTTTCGACAAAGGTGTCAACATAAATTTATTTCGGAATTGGTTTCACTCATGCCTTATATCGGGTATGTGCTGATTCCACCGAAATCATTGTTACCAACCCCCATGACGTTTTCCCCTGATAAGCCTGTGTTGATGGGGTAGTGGGGCTTCCGTCCCCGTCGATTTTTTTATCATCCGGATCCGGAAGCTGATGATGTAATACGTTGATTGGACCCGCGATGAAGGGGTGGGGGCTATTGCTAAAATTGTGGGAACTTCTTCACAAACGGTTTACCAACCACCCCTTTCCCTTTCTCTTATTCCCCTCCCCCCCTCCCCCTCCCCTCCCCCTCCCCCTTCTCTTTTCCTTCTCCCTTTTCTTTTCCTCTATTTTCTCTCTCCCTCTTCTTTCTTTCCTCCTCCCTTTGTTTCTTCTTTCCCCTTTTCCTTTTTTTTCCTCCTTCTCGTACCCGGGGGCCGCGCCCCTAAAGCCCCCCCCCCCCTGATCCCGCCTGGTATACTCATTCCAATCGATTGCCTTGCACACGGAAGTTGCATGGACGTTTTCCAGAACATCAATTAGCAATATGCATTTCAAAGCTCATTAGTAGAGGGCATTTTCAAAGAAGGGATCAATCTAACTCATTCCCATGATTCCATTCTGTCGTTAGTAATGCATGCACAGAATTGTTGGCATGCAGGCTATATCGCAATTAATTTTTTCTAAAACTAGACATGTCTGCCAGCTAGTAAAACCACCAAAGTGGTATCCTCCACATCATGCAGTGGAAATCAAAAATTAAACGATCAGCCCCTCATGTGGGGCAATTTGCGTCCAGCTTTGTTTTCAAAATGGCAGTTTCATTCAGTCTTCATTTCATGTCTTCCTTTCCAGCCATGAAGAACCGCTCTATTGTATTGACTGATTTACAAAATCTGTTGGAATGAAGGATTAGGTCAAAATTGTATTTTTTTTTGTTTTTGTCTTCGGGAAAAACGTCCCTGTATGCGAAATCACCTGTGTTGGCGGTCAGCCCGTCTTTTTTTTTGAAATTTTGCATAAGACTGATCACCATTTTCCTCCAGGCGGGATATACACGTGGGCGGTTTACCCGCCTACACATGTTTAAGATTATCTATTTGTTTGTTCGAAAGCCCAGGCGGCACTCTAAACAAGAAGCAAAGTCGTAAGTGATTACTTGAAACATCTTCTGACACTCTATAGCTAGACATCGAGACAAATGGGAGATCTCTCCATGCTCATTATGGGCAACATTAACAACTGACAATTTCCCATTTACCCAAACAACCAATAGGTTCCTATACTCTTATAAGAAAGCTACAAACATTTCGAGATTTTCAACCTTTGACCTATGGCAACCTCAGATGACCTCTGACCTGACCCCAAACAATAGGGTTCATGTACTCTCATCGTGGAGAGGCACACATACCAGGTCTGAGCTTCATCCATCCATGCAGGTCGAGTATCCGTGTTTTCCAAGCCCAAATTAAGCCAAGATATTGTACTTTCACAAAATATCGCTATTTTTGAGACCAATTCACGCCGACCCATACGCAAATCATAGGGTTCCTTGGCTCCCTCATAAGAAAGCTACGCACACCGAATTCAACCTGATCAGACGCAAACGTCTTCTGGACTTATCGTGTTTTATCAGGTTCTCAGACTTTGACCTCTGGTGACCCCAAAACATAGGATCATGTCCCATCAGGAGAACAACATACCAAATCTGAGCTATATGAGCTCATCCACCAGCCAGGGTCTAGTTAATTGTGTTTACAAGCCAAACTTGTCAAATTATTGACTTTCCACAATTTTCTCATTCTTGTATCGCAAAGTCACTCGCCGACCCTACCCAAAGCAATAGGGTTCCTGTGTGCTCCCTACAAGAAAGCTACACACCAAATTTCAACATGATCAGACGCAAACCATGCTGGACTTCATCGTGTTAAAGGTTTTTCATATTTGACTCTTTGGTGACCTCAGATGACCTCTTGACCTGAACAGACGCCCACCAGTCATGACTGCATAGATTCCTCTGACTTCGCACATGGAATCAAAAATCTACTGCATGGTAGTGATTTGTCTTCTGCCAGGTATGTTTTGATGGAATAATTCTATCTAGAGGGTTTCATACTATTCAACACAATTAGGCAGAGATGATATCTGGCCATCGCATTTGAATGTTTCATTCAGCACTTTTAAATATATCAACGAAATACGCATCTCTGAATTGAAAATGACCTCATTTACAAGCAGAACTTCGGTCAAGTTACGCAGCACTCAGAATCATTTCTATAATCCACTTAATTATATCCGCCGCGACACTGGGAGTTTGCAGGGATCTTATAGTTTTGGTGTGTCGCCCGTCCCCGCCGTCCCAGGCTCCGCCGTTGCCAGAACTTTGGTGTTAGCGCGCAATAACTCTTTAAATTTTATCCGATTGATCTGAAACTTGGTATACATGTCCGCCCTAGTGAACTCTGCGATCCCGAAAAAGTGGAGGTCATTTCACATCAAGGTCAACGGAGGTCAATTTTGCAAATTTCTGGGCGATTTTCCTTTTCCAACTTTGTCAAATTTGAGCAGAACTTGGTGGATGGGAGTTACATTTGTTCCTCAGTACAAAGATTAGAATTACAGGGGAAATTCCAGCCAAAAATTTCAAAATGATCTATGATTTGTGCATGCAAATCATGCCATCAAACTTTTGTTCAAATGTTCATAAGCATGTTCCG